>VDFB02289011.1:179138-254837 GCA_007258455.2 Sequoia sempervirens | reverse complement strand
TATATGGAGGGTACACATGTGTCAAGATCATGCCCACATGTGTGTGAGAAAGGAATAGATTGAGTAGGCATGCTCACACATGTGGTAGCATGAGGGGGGTAGGGACACCTCTCAAGTGATGGAAAGTTTGGATTTTAATTCATGTGGATGGATTTAATGGCTAGGATTAGATGGACTAGAATCAATGATGAAGTGGACTTAAATATTAGAGGAAATGATAATAGAGATTACTTAGTCTTCATTAATTAACTAATCAAGGACTAATTGATTAATTAAGATGGAGGAATTGAGGATTGAGGTTATTTAATTAGTTAACCTTAGGGAGAAAATGAAAATTAATAGTAAAGGGTAATACATAATAATTATTTATTTAATTAATTATGAGAACATGATAAAGTAGCATATTACAAAAAAATAATTAATTAAATACTTTAATTAATTAATTAGTGGGGAAATAGCAAGATGGTTGATGGTGAATTTGAGGTGTCTACAAAAACACATTAGCAAATCTATTTACAACATCTATTATGGGGAATCCTCATAGAGCTTAGAGCAAAGTATCATTATTTTCATTTGTTTAAATTTGAACATTTATTTTAGTGGGGTCTTTAGTTCCAAGTCATTAATTCTAAGTTAATAGGATTGCTTGTGTTGAGTTATTTCTTTAACATTGATTAATTAAATAAAATGAAGGTTAGGTTTTAATTTCCCTTTCATTTCAATGAAAATGATGATTCTATAGTATCATGACCCTCCTAGTAGCCTTATTTAGAATGAATTGATAAAAAAATTGGAAAATATGAATATTATTGACCTCTAGATGATTTTAGATACTTAGATATATGATAAATTTGATAATGTTTTTTATTAAGGGGGAAATAAGGGTCCTAAACCCTAGACAAAAGAAGCCCCTAGGAAAATCAAAACAAGCCCAAGATTGACCAAAAATAGCACATTAGCAACACTTAAACAGTCTCACAAAAAACATAAACAACCATAAACAACTTAATCAAAAACAATAGGTCAAGCAACCAAAAAAATAGACCATGGTCTAAGGGAACAAATTTCCCCAATCCTCGGCGAGGAATTTATACATATCATCATTATTACTCATATTGGCAATATTAATCCCATATTTTTTAGCTCCAAATCCTACAAGACAGAAAGAGTGGTAGCAAAGTCACCCATGATTTTAGTGCTAAACCTTAGCATGGTTTTCATTTTTTCTCCATCTCCTCAATTTTGTTCTTCATAGAATATACCTTATTCACAATCTGGATACAAATTTCACATTTTTGTTGGTCAGAAGCAGGGGCCTTGGGGGAATTCCTTGAAACAATATAAGGGGCTTTGGGGGAATCCTCAAACTCAAAATCCATATCAGGGGCATTCATCTCATTAAATAGACTATTACCTTCATACAATAGAGAAGGCTTGGGATAATATCCCTATTGTTTCCATCATCTTCAATGTTACCCTCCACCTATTGAGAATCAATTAAAATTTATGTATCTTTAAAGGTGGTGTGTTGCACTCCAACCATCCTGGTAGATCTTCTAAGTTGATAATGTTTAAATTATGATGTGATTTTTATTTTTGCTACAAATTGATTGATCTCTTATGAATGTTGTTGATGCCTTTATGGATTGTGGAAGTTCTACTATGATATAAATCTACAACTTAAAGTTTTAAATTCAAGCTTGTTGGCAATATTATATTTTCAATTTTTTTATTAGCTTAGTGTTGTCATTACACCTCAAATAGTGAAACTGTTATTGTGACTAATATATTGTAATATTGTAGTATATATAAATATATATATTATAAAGTGTTCAAGAATAGTTGATTTCTTAATTAGGATAAAAAATATGGGTGAGTGCATGATCATGATGGGCCAAATAATGGTAATAGGAAAAAAATGCATGTTTACTTAACCAAAATCTTGAAACGAATATTTGATTTTTTCTTTGGGTTGGATAGAAAGTTTATTTTCATTTGGTAATATCAAACCAAAATGGATATATGTTATTAAAAATGGATATTCATTTGGCTTTTCCAAAATCTCCCGAAAAAGATTTATATTATGCAATAACTTACAAGTTTTAAACAACACAATGAAGAAAAACAACATAGAGGAACAAATATTAGAGAAGGAAAAATATATATCAGTTTTTTGTGAGCCAAAATTTCTCCTTGCATCAACAACTATCTACATGTAATTTTTTAGTTTTTTTATCTTTTTTTAAAATTAAACCAAAGCTATTTATATGATTTAGGTTTTCACTTTTTTATTATAAGGATATTTTAAATTGTACTTTTTTATTAAGTAAAATTGAAATAGGTAATATGGATGAGAAAGCTTAAAACCCAAACCATCTCCCATCGAACCCTCTAACAATTCAAAAAAAAATTAAATTTTTAAAATATTAATGAATTGAATAACATTATAAAATTGTATCATTGTCACCCTCAATTGGCTTCAATGAAATCTACCTTAGAGGGAATTGTCACCCATGTTTGAACTAGGTCACAAGCCAATATGAGTCATTTCAACAATGGTGAGAAGCCAAGAGGGAAGAACATTCTACCAACTTATCATATGACCAAGCAAAAGACTTACATATTACAAAATCATGTTAGCACAACATTTTTTCAATCATAAAACTAGATTGCATGTTGATGTACATAATCCTAAGTTTTCAATCAAACGATGCACACTTGAGGGTATCACAAATAATTTTTGGGATTGATGGTTATCCTTCTTGTCTTGTGTGAGTTAGTAATACTTAGATTTATAGTATCATCAAAGATGCCCTTTGGAGGGGTTTAGGAACTAGGTGTGTGCATCATATTTGTGGATTATTTGTGTGTATTTACTTATATGAGTGTCATTGTTATTGTGATCCTTAATATGTGATGTGCTTGTATTTTATTTTTCTTCTATAAAATTTTTATGTGTGTTTGATTTATGCGTGTGGCTCATATATTTGAATTGTGAATGGTTGGAATATATATTATTTGTATGCTATTAATTTTGTACATGTTGGTGTATTTGAATTATTTGATTTAGTATTTTTGGATACTTGTTTTGCACAAAGGATAGGATGCACGTAGTTCTATCATGGGCATGTTTTTTAGGAAGGCATATAGAATCCCATGAAGCTCAAGATTTCATATTATGGGATGTCAATAGAAATTCATGTGTGTGTTGTACTAAGTCAAACCTTATAAGGTT
The DNA here is from genome assembly GCA_007258455.2 of Sequoia sempervirens. NCBI lineage: Eukaryota > Viridiplantae > Streptophyta > Pinopsida > Cupressales > Cupressaceae > Sequoia > Sequoia sempervirens. Next base: position 251,602 of record VDFB02289011.1, on the reverse strand, counting down.
GAAAGGAATTGTGGTTTTCATTTATGGTCATATTTGGCCTGCTCATGTCTTTGCATTCCTATGTGTATTAGATGCTAGAAAGGATGCGTTGTGAAATATTGGTTTTCTTGGAATGAATGTTCAACATGTTTCTATTATTGAGAATATACATTGTGAAATCTAAATCATGTATTTGAGATGTTTTGGATTTATGGTTTCATGTGTATAATTATGTGTTAATAAAGAGATGACTAAGTGAGATAATCAATTTTATTGTATTGTGCCACACCTTTGGATTTTGTATGGTTCTACTTCACCTTGAATAACAAATAGGAAGGAAAGGTACATCCTCATGGTAGGTTCAAACCCTTACCCAATCAACAATAATAATATGGGATGTTGGAATATTAGATTGTAGAGGTGACCTTGGAGTTATTCAAATACTATTTATGGTGTACATTATTTTTAGATGACTTGAATGTGTGTGTGGTTTTCTTCATGGCCTATATCCCCTTATAATGGATGAGGGTTGCAATTTTGACCCCCTACATATCTTGGTTATGAATGATGTTATCTTCATTTTTTTAGTACTAGTTATTTTCTTGTGAGACTTTCTATTATTACAATGTTCTTGAGATGTAATTATGTGTGCGTGAAATTTGTGTTCTATATGAATGATTTAAGCAATAAAACCAAACAAACACTCAAACTAGGCGAGAAAGCTCAAACCAGTATAACAAGCTTCCTATTGAGTATATTTGCCCATGATGTTCAATTTAGATGTGTGCTCACAAAATTTCAGCAGCATATCGACACTCCAATGAAAAATGAGTGAGATATTTGATAAAATGGCTAAGTGATGGATATATAGGATTTGGATAAAAATGGATGGAGGGTTGAGATTGCTTGATGGAGATCAAGGGTGGAGATGAGAGTGATCTCTCAAGCCACAATATTATGCCAAGTGGCATAATGAGAGAGCTTGAGAGGGATATTGTACCCTTGAGGGTACAAGGTCCATGTGTTTGATATGATGGGGAGGGTTGACCCACTTAATCATGGATTATGTGCAAATGATTAGTGGGCAGGTTAGGTGAGGATTAGGATTAGGATTAGAGGACAAGTGGGAGATTATGGAGGATGTGACATTAAATAAAATAAATATCTTATTTATTTAATTTTTTGAGGAATGGAATAAGGTATGGGAGTAAATAATTAAAGGTAATTATTTACTTTAGGATAGGATTTAGGGATAATAGAAGAGATAGATTAGGATGAAGGGATAAGGGATAATTGAATATTAATTAAATAATAGGGTATTATTTAATTAATATAGAGGATACAAAATTGGTCGAATTAGGGGTAAATTAACCAAATGAAAGTGGTCAATTTTTAGTTTCTATATTTTTCCCCCCTTTGAGATGGTGTTATGAAGTAGCATCATTTAAAAGAAGAGTAAAACATAGCACCAATAAGAAGATGGTTGGATTAGGGAAGATGCCCCAGTCAATCAAATGATTGACTAAGAAGAAAGATGGAATGAGAATGAAGATGAGGATTAGGATTGAGGATGCCCCCTCGAGAGGATATGTAGGTTCAAGAGAACATAGGTGCAGTGCTCTCGAAATGGATGAGGTGATGCAAGAGAAAGGAGGAAACTGATGAAAGATGATGGATAGAAGGTGGGATGGGAAGAGGAAGAGATAATGGAAGGAGGATGTTACAATCAATAAAGCACAAAAGGATTCAAGGATAAATATGATGTTGCCCCGATTAAGCCATGAAAAGAAAAGATTGATCGATGGTAGATGGAGTGTTGTTGATGTGGGACCAATATATCCCGAAACAACACAAGAATTGGGAAGGATACATCCCGATGATGATGATGGGAGTGTTGTTGATGTGGGAATGATATATCTTGAAACAACACAAGGATTAGGAAGGATAAATCTCGATGATGATTGGATTTGGATCAAGGCTTGCAGTAAGGCTAGGAACAAGACCAAGGAGGCGATTGGATGATTTTTGCTAGATTGCATGAATAAGGATTTTCTTGAGATGTGAGATTGCTAGGAGCAATAGGATTTGCTAAAATGGATGAATATGATAGAGGAAAATATTCTTAGAATAAAAAATTTATATTATCCTAAGAAGATTGAATGGATGATGATATGATTAGGATGGATGAAAAGATGCTTAGACTAACAAATATAGATTAGCCTAATAGGATTGAAGGGATAATAAAATGATTAGGATAGATGAAAAGATTCTTAGACTAACAAATTTGTATTAGCCTAAAAGGAGGGAAGAGACGATGAAATGATTAGGATGGAGGAGATGCATATGGATGATAGAATAGGTGAAAATATGAATGAGGATTCAAGTGCACACAAAATCAAGGATTAAGTGGAGTGATGAAAGTAGATAGAATACATAGATGAGGGATAGATATGAAGGATGAATGGATTATAAATATGGGTGATAAATGGATGAGGGGATTTGGAGTGTTGTATTAGAACTACCATGTTGTAAGCACTTAATTTGATTTAGCATGGGATACTATGCACTGGGGTAAGAGGAACCAAGGTGACTTTGTATCACATGCATGTAACTGACATAAAAAAAAAGGTTAGTCCAACATCACACAAAGTCACAAATGGCTTTGGTGGGTATGATGTTGGAAAACCACAAACACAAAGGATGTTGCAACATTACACAAGATCAAGATAGACCTTGGTGGGTTTAATGTGAGGTAACTAGTAAAACATGATAAACAAAAAGCCAAGACTTGCCCCTATTTTGACTAGTCAAAGCACACCATGATATGATAGATCATGGCGACCTTGAGTAGGTAAAGGAGCAAGCTCAAAAGAAAGATAAACAAAGATCCAAAAGCACCCAAAAAAATAAAAAAATATCTCAAGTACCTTTTTCCATAAGGATGATGGATGGGGTTGATGTGATCCATTGTAAGGAACGATATATCCTACAAAGACCAAAGATGGATGGATAATACCTAGGATTTTCATGACAAGAGATGATCAAGATACTTGAAACCCAAGAGGCTAATGGATTATTTTGAAGTGCCAGCTTCAGAGGGGATGCTTGGCAACACAATAGACACAAGGATGCAACCTAGTGACAAGCATGTACAATGATGAGCCTAGATGGTGACACAAGACTAGACTTATATATAAGATGATTGATATGTACAAGATATACAATATTTATAAGAGGATGTTGATTGTGATAGTTATCCAAATCATCAAAAGATAAATGGGAATGAAAATGGGATAGATAGGTGAGTGATGAAAAGTGATAGGAAATTAGAAAGATGTGGGAAAGGAGTGATGATAATGGGATATATGGCATTGGATTGCATGGGGGGTAGCCTATAGAGAGATACCAATGACAAGGGATTATGGGATAGAATATGATATGGATGAATAGATAGAGAGATATGGATAGGGAGATGGAAAGATGATATGATGGATGGATAGAGAGAGAAGTATTTGGAGAAGGAAGGGATTATTGGATGGATGGATGGGAAGATAAGGATTCAGAAGATGGAAGGATGATCATATGACAGGATAGGAAGATAAGGATGGGGATATGGAAAGATCATGGGATGAAGGTGATGCAGGAGCATCTAGGGTGTAAGAGAAATCTTGCATCACCCAAAAAAATATGTTGTTTCTTTTCAATAAGGGCTAAATTTGGCAGGGTTACTATTTTTAGTAAGTTTACATTTATGCACGGTTGGACACAAAATCTTACACAGACCTCCAGAATGGTAAGTTGAATCCAATGGCAAAGAAATCACTTCAATACCATTTGTCATTTGAGAGATATTATAATTTCAATTTTTAAAAATCTTATTAAAATCTTTGAATTCAATTTTGAGGCACTTAGAGGCTCCGGATGGGCCTGAAAATTGGCAAAAAACAAAAGTAATTGGCCTTAAGGGCCTACTTTTTGGCCAAATATTTCTCGAGAGATTTTTGAAAAGTTATTATAATAGAAAATCCGGTAGTCAGATCAAAATTTATGACCCCGCGAAGTTGTACTACCAAAATTAATAAAATTTCAAAATATCTTCTTGAGGAAGTTACACTTTCCAAAAGATTCTAGGGCTGTTACACCTTCCAAATAAAGGATGTGACAGGGGGCTACAAAAAGGAGGCCGAAGCAGCGTAGATGGTGGCTCCGATTTACAGATTTGCAGATTTATGTAATCAGAAAGCCCATGTGATGGAAAATATAATGTTGTAATTTCATGTTTCATTTCAGTAATAATAAAAAATATTTGCTTCCTTCTTGCATTTTGTTTGTGCCTTTATTTGTTGTTTTTGTGAGTTTTAGATTGTAAGGGGAGTACCCTTCATCAGAAGGGATGAATGGTTTTTGAGGGATTGATCGAAGGAGGATAGGGACATAAAGATAGTGATATGGAAGAGATGATAAGATGAAAGGATAGGGAGATCAAGGTGGGGAGATGGAAGGATCATGGGATGAAGGGATGAATGTTTTGTGAGGGATCAATGGAAGGAGGATAGTGATAAAAATAGTGAGATGGAAGGGTGATAGGATGAATGAATGGCATGGAATGAGATCTCCAAGGACTATGTCCTAAAGGAATAAGATGCCTCACTCTAGATATGTCATGTGTCATGAGGCAGGAAGGATGGAAGAAAGGGGGATGGGTAGACAAGGGATGTAGATGGATGGTAGCATGATGGGGTGGATGAGGGAGGTAGATGGATGATAGCATGAGGGTTGGATAAGGAATATGATAGTGTGGATAAAGGGAATGTATGCCAAGAGGGGTCCAAAAGAATGTGTAGATATTTACCCCTATCTTTATCAAGATCACAAGGAGGATGGAGGGATTGAGATAAATGGGATATAATAGGTAGGATGGGTAAGATAGGTGGGATGAAGGAGATGAAGGATGAGGATGCTTAGAATGAAGTTTCCCCCAAGTGTGGAGAGTAAATGGATGAGGGATTTACACATGATACCTGTTTTCTAGGTTTTCATCGGGGTACTTTCCCAACACGCCTATTTTCCAAGTTTTTCCATTGGATGGATATTTCTCTTTACTTTTTATTTATTTTTAATTTTTTTTTAGATGTTGGATTTTTTGGATTTTTTGGAAAGTGTGTGGATGGAGATGGATTAGGACATGGATGAGGATAGAGATGTAGATAAGTGGATTTTGAATATTTGGGATAAGGAGATGGAGGAAGGACTCAAGCATCTAGTTCAATTCTGAGGTAATAAGAGCCCATCTGTGAAGTGATCATTGGTTGTTAGTACAACCTTATTAAGATAGATGGATTATGAAAGGGCATGGATTAAAGGGATTTGATGGGAGAGATATGTGGGATGATGGATGGTATGTTGGAAAGTGTATGGATGGAATGATGGAATATGAGTGTGATGGGGGATGTTGTCAAGACCAACATTGGCACATATTGTGATGGATTTGGAATGGTAGGAGGAGGAATGGATGGATTATGTTGGGATGATGGAGGAGTTGGGATAGTGAATTTTGGGACATAGGGACCCAAAATAGATTTAGATGATGGAGGATGGGGATGATTATCTTTTGGATTAGCAATTTTGGATGCCATTATAGATTTTCTATTTGAATGCATTGTATCTTTTTTCTTTACAATCCACATGGTTTTGATTTTTTCTTTGCTAGGCCTTTGTGGCCTTTGGGATTGATTTGGATTTTGGATTGGATTTTGCTATTATCTCCAAATCATCCATATCATGTCTAGATGTTGGATGAATTTCACATAGGTGTATCTTTTTTGGTCCTGATTGGGGATTATGAGAGTGTGGTTTTTATGATGGGTGATAGGGATATGTGATTGGCAGATGAAGGGATGAGTGTGATATGATGGAGGATTAGATTTTTGGATATAAGGGCCTAAAATATATTTATTAGATGGAGGATGGGTGATGGTGGATGGTGAAACATAAGGACCCAAAATAGGTTTGGAGGATGAATGAGGGATATGGATAGTTTTTATGAGTTGATATGATGGAGGATGGGGATGGCGGCAAATGGTTTGGTGGAGTGATGGGAAGAGCCTATTTTCCTTTTGGAAGAGGCTTGCTTAGGATGTATGAAGGTTGTGCCAACATTTTTGGATTGTGATCCTTGAGATATGTAACCAAGGCCTTGCGCATGTGGATTTTCTTTGACATGGATGGGCTCCAATATACCTTGCTCATGAAGGCCTAAGCCTTTGCCTTGATAGTTCATGGTCTTGAGCATTCAATTTATAGTAGGATGCTTGTTATTTTGGAAGCATGATGTGAGTCCATTATTAGGTTGTGGAAGATGGGTGGTGGATATGTTTTACTCTTCTACTACAAGAGAACCACCATGTGTGAATATAAGAGGGCCAAGGGGATATGAAGGTGGTGTTGGGATGGCTTGGATAGGAGGTGATAATGGATCATGAGATGAAGTAGATGGGATAGTAGGATATGTATATGGATGAGGGGATGATAAGGAATCATGAGAGGTGTTCAGTGGGATGGTATGATCTTGATGTGCAAGAGGGGATACATTAGTATGCTCTAGAAAAATCTCTTGTCATGTTTCAACTTGTGTGGGTGGTAGGGTGGTGGAGGAGTGTTGGATGGACTCCTTGAATGGGGTGGATGAAAGGATAGATGATGCATGAAGTTCATGGGAGTGGATTTGGTTAATGCAATGAGTAGGATAAGGGTATTGGATTTGGGTGGCTTGGATGGGTTGGAGGGCTCTAGGAGTAGAAGATGGGGATTCAATGGGTTTGACAGACTCAACGGTTTGGATGGTGTTAGGAGTGGGAATAGAAATAATAGGAGTGGGATGGAGAAGGGCCTCATCACTAGTGACCGTACATGGTGAAGTGGGGTGGCATGACTCCATAAATTTGGGATGTGGATGTGGAGGTGACTTCTTTATGAGGAGTCCTTGGATGACATCTAGAATGAGATACTTGTATATTTTATGCTTAGATGGATGGTTGGGACTAGATGGAGGATTATGAGTGGGTGGAGGACTAGGATTATTGATTGGGGGATTAGGGTCAGAATTAGATGGAGGAGGGAGGTATGATGGATTAGAGGGAATATTAATGTATGAGGCAGTGGAAGGTGGAGTGAGATAAGAGGACATGGATGGTGGATTGAGATAGAGTACACAAATGGTGGATTGGGATCATGGATTAGAGGAGTAGGATTATGGAATGGGAGATGATTTGGAGGATAATGAGATTGCAGATTTGAACTAGGGATGAAGGGGATAGTGTTGTTGTGGAAAGATGGAGGTTGATATATGGCTAGAGGAGAAGATGGAAATATGTATATTGGATGAGAGGGATATGTGGGGGATAGATAAGAGAGATGTGGATGAGGAATATGATGGAGATGTAGATGGGGGAGCTAATGGATTTCCCTTAAAAAAGGTAGCATAAGGATTTCTAGTGGGTGTGGATGGAGGCATGATAGGATAGCTTGGATGAGTGATTGGATTATGGGAGATGCTTGGAGAAAACTTGCTAGCAATGATAGCATCAAATGGATCAATTTTGTACTTTTCTTGATCAACAAGACTTTCCTCATCATCCTCAATATAATTGGGATCTCCCTCGATTACTATTTTTGGTTATGTTGTGTTGGGGGAGGATAAGTATTCATGATGTTGAATTAGATGGAAATAGATGGTGGAAGAGATGGGATTGGATGATTAGAGGAGAAATGAAATGGATTAGAAGAATGTGGAAGGAGGGATATTGAGATTTGTTTTGATATCAAAAGATCTTTGATGTGGATGTACTAAAGCTCAAGTTGGGATTTAGATTAATATTGAATTAGGATGTTGGTTTAAGCTTAGAATATGATGTTTTGAAGGTATGGTGGGAGGGAATCCTAATTCTCAGGGATGCAACTAAATTGATGAGGTGATTTTTGGATGGATGGTTGATAGTATCCCCTCAACTATGGTCGAGATCCTATGTCAAAGTTTGATTTGATGGATTTCCTACTTGAGATAGGCTAAGTTCTCAAGCAAGAGGAGATATCGATACAAACTACTCCTCTGGCTCAAGGTGAAATAGTTTGAATGAGGGATTATGATTTGATCCAGTTGATTTAGGATTTAGGATCTTGATTAAGTACATGAAGCTTGATTTTGGATTATGGATGAATTGGATATTGACAAGATGGTTTAGTTGACTCCTTGTTCAAAGTGGATGGTGTTTTGGATAGGTTGATGGTGGTTGATGAGATGAAAGAGATCATTGGAAAATGGATATGGGGAGGAAAAATGATTGGATTATAGTTTTGGACTCAAGAGGACATTGGCTATTAGTGGTAAGAAGGATTGGATTTTTAGATTTTTATATGGAGAACAAATTTTCCCAAGAATAGTATGGATCCACCTAAGAAGGATGGAGGATTCGTGAAAAATGGGTCCTCTTATGAACAATATGGAGCTACCTATAGAAATGGTGTATCTACCCAAGGATGACTGACTAGATGGAGGAAGCAAAACTACCCAGGAATAGAGTAGATATGCCCATCAACAAAGTATATCTTCCCAAGAACAGTGCATAGCCCCTATCTAGGGATGATGGAAGGATGACCTAGGTGAATCTACCCAAGAATAGAGTAGGATCGCCCAAGATGACTACCTATGCAAATCTTCCCAAGAATAGAGTGAACTCACCCAAGGATGACTAGATAGATATTGTCAAAAGGATTAAAGACTGCAAGAAGATAAACACAAGATGGACGATGACGATATGGAATAAAGAAATGCACTAGTAGGCACAAGAAGACATGCAAAAAATCACAAGCCTAGATTATTCAACTAGATGTGTTAACTTAATGTAGGCACACTAGTTGTGAGGCTAATATCTCAAGATTAGCGTAAGACATCACTTGATCAAGAGTCGATAGATAGGGATCTAGTGGTCAACTCACCTTTTGCCTTTCTTTGGAGGTCTTGAGACCTTTCCCAAAGAGATCCTACCTCTACTCAAGGAGATACATGGTGAGTAGCTTCGAGCATGATACTATACCCTGCACCACACTAAGCAATGACTAAAAGGTCTTAAGCTAGGATGATACAAGGTGATCTAGTGAATCATCTAAATACCAGGAGGGTATGTGAGGCACATCCATGAACACTATCCTCTCACAAGTGTGGGTCAGGAATGTCAATAAAAATGTTTATACCAACCTTGTACTCCTAACTTGGAATCACCCGAGTATCAGAGCTTCACTAAACACAATGGAACTAGATTGGGATACAACTTTCAGTCTCCCCCCTTTATATACCCCGCTAATTCATGTGGTTGATTTTGTCCCTTGGGGTGATGAAAACCCCAAAATCCTCCTAAAGGGAAGGTGATTCTATGTGTTTCTAATCTCTAGGCTCACACGTAGCGCAAAGAGAGAGCATACACGTAAACTAGCACACCTAGGTGACACAACAAAGGACTTGGATCAATTTGTGATTCTTGATCCCCCAGCTCACCAAGTGGTGAAAGGGGAGATAATACACCAAAAAATGATCCCAAACACAACAAACAATAAATTGACCCTTTAGAAAAATGAAGTGCTCCTAAATTAGTTGAAAAAATAAGTCTTTGACTGCGAACATGTAGAAGATACATTAGTAGTTTAATTTTTGTCTTGGACAAGCGATATCAAGTTGCGCAAAAAAATGATTAGATGCAAAAAAATGGTTAAAAGAAGATGAGTGTTACCCAAAAGGGGCTTGGGACACTTACCCCAATGATAGGTGGTGCAGGGGGACATACGTGATCCCTCACGTAAGGGGTCTGGGGGTGAAGCCCTTGGAGATTTTTTTTGAAAAGGAAAATGATAAAAAGTAAAAAAATTCACCCAATTTTTTTTTTATACCTTATGTTTTTTTTAATTTTCAAAGCGGAATCACCCAATAATAGAGTAGAGTCACCCAAGAACATAGTAGATCCACCCTGAAGGTTGTGTAACCACCTGTCTACATATTCGCCTTTGAAGATTACAAATCTGCCTATGTTGTGTATCCACCTCTATGGGATTGTTTGATTGGTTGGTAAAGGTTTAAAGCACATCTGCCTTTGAAGAAGACAAATTCACCCCTAAAGAAGGTGTATCCACCTGCGTAGTGGATCCACCTCTGAAGATAGTAGATCTGCCCCTGAAGATGTCAAAAATGCCTATCTACAGAGCTATATGTGCACTAGTAAATCCAGTCATCCTCTGAAAATCTGCCTCTAAAGGTTGTGGGTTCGCCTTTGTAGCCAATTATGATATGCAAGACTAGGAGCTGAAGCGCATCCACCTTTAAGGATAGCGAAACTGTCCCTAAAGATGGTGCATCCGTTGGTGCAGCGGATCCGCCCTTGTGTGAAAATCCTGCAACTACCAAAAAATAAAAAAATTGCAAGAAAATGTTAAGATACCATGACGTGGGTCCTACTTGGCATGCCAAAAATGTGTGCATGAAATGTATGCTCTATACGAATAATTTAAGCAATAAAACCAAACAAAAATAACAAACAAACACTTAGATTAGGCAAGAAAGCTCAAACTAGTATAACAAGCTTCTTGTTGAGTAGATTTACCCATGGTGTTCAATTTAGATGTGTGCTCATGAAATTTTGGTAGCATAACAATAGTCTAATAAAAAAATGAATGAGATATTTGATAAAATGGCTAAGTGACAGATATATAGGATTTGGATGAAAATGGATGGAGGGTTGACATTGCTTGATGGAGATCAAGGGTGGAGATGAGAGGTGATCTCTTAAGCCACAAGATTGTGCCAAGTGGCACAATGAGAGAGCTTGAGAGGGAGATTGTACCCTTGAGGGTACAAAGCCCATGTGCTTGATGTGATGGGGAGGGTTGACCCACTTAATCATGGATTAAGTGTGTGCAAATGATTAATGGGTATGTTATTTGAGGATTGGGATTAGCATTAGAGGACAAGTGGGAGATTATGGATGATGTGACATGTGAGAGGGTAAATTAAATATATAACTTATTTATTTAATTTTTTGAGGAATGGGAGTAAATAATTAAAGGTAATCATTTACTTTAGGCTAGGATTTAGTGCTAATAAAAGAAATAGATTGGGATGAAGGGATAAGGGATAATTGAATATTAATTAAATAATATGGCATTATTTAATTAATATAGAGGATACGAAATTGGTCGAATTAGGGGTAAATTGCCCAAATGAAAATGGTCAATTTTTAGTGTCTACAATAATTATTGATGTACGTCCTTATTGTATTACTTGAGTGGGAGTTATATATTATGTGGATCTTATTGGATACCACTTTCATGCCTTGCAAATTATTATAATATTGCACCATGAAAGTTAATGTAAGTACATTGGAAGCTTACCTTATACCTTTTTGTTAGCACTGGGATGCTTATTTTGGTTGATGCTTAAGAAATTTTGAGGTTGTTACATCAAGATTGGACCTAAAGAAGTGCAAGTATTATGCCTTGTTATTATGCATTCTAATTTATTTTCTATATTAATTGATAGGCCATGACTAGAACATTTAAAAGTGGCTCATTCAATTACATATAAATGCATAAAATTTACTCAAGAAGGAATATTTAGTAAGATCTCATGAGACCCATTGAACAAAATGCATAATTGAGTCATTTCAATATGAATCTATGTTCCAACTCTAAAGGAATTATATATGAAACAAAAACATATATTTATGATGATTACTAAAATTATTTATCTACATAAAAAACATAAGAATATGATTAGTTGTTTTTTTTTACTAGTGTTATTGTTTTGATGGGTCTGCATGCCCAATTTCTGTCTTTTATGGTTATGTTTTAATTTTGTTTTTATTTTGAACTTACAGGATCAACGCCCTTTCCTTGATTATTTAATAAAAATATAAGAATATGAAACAATCAAGTCATAAAGGGCCTCAAAAAAGAAACACTCATGAGCCAAAGAAAGAGACAAAAATAATCAAAGAAAAAAATCCATATTTTCATGCCCAAAAAACTACTTGGATACCAAATAGAAGTGTCTTGGTACATCAAATGAAAATTATTCCTCAACAATAACAAGTAAAGAAGGAAAAAAATGGGTAAAGAGATAAATTTCATTGTCCAATCAATTAACAATATATTTATACAAAGTATAAAGGACCATCAAGAAGATACACATAATAGAAAAGGAAAGTAAAAAATAAAAATAATCAATAAAAATGAAGATAAATATGATGACATTTGTTAGGATGAGGATGATAATTTGGAGGAAAATGATCTTCCTATATTTTTTAAAATAAACACGACCATTTCTATAACCTATATACCTAATTTATGTGTTTTTGGATTCAATTTTGTAAGTTTTTAAAAATAATATCATATCATGGGATTCTATTTTTTCTAATTTATTAATTTTATTTATGTATCTATGTACATTTAATTTAAGCTACATAGTATGAATTAGACACATAAACATACAATAAAACCCAAACTCAAATAAAAGAAACACACTCAAGATAGAGCAAAAATGAAAGAAAATAAATAATTCAAAGTGTAAAAAATGAATCATCAAACCATAATTGGATATTTTGGATGTGTTCCAAATGATGAAGGATTTGATATGTGAGTGCTCTTAGATATTATGTTACTCAATTTGACAAAATGTGGCTACTATGTGATTGGTTGATTGCATGTATTTGGTAAGACTTTCTTAGAATTATTGAATGGGATATGGAGGACTGAAATTAAAGGATAAAATCAAGGGCTAGGATTAGCTTGCATGAATGTGCTTCCTAACATCTTGAATAGTGGCATAAGAGGATGAAATATGCTTGATAAATGGTTGAGGTTTCATTAAAATGTGAGATGGAAGGAGATGTGAGCAAGTGGGAGTGTATGGAGTAGATAAGTGGATGGTCGAGATTGAAAGATGATTTGGAGGGTTAATATTCCTACATGTAGCATTCACACACATGTGCGAGCATGGAGGAGACATGTGTGAGCATGGAGGGTTAATATTAATGGATGGGGTGAAGGGTCAAAATTCTTCCATGTTAGAATGCTCACACATGTGTGAGCATGGAGTGGGGATGAGTCAAGATTGGAAGATAAGGTGGACAGTCAAGATTCCCCCATGTTAGCATGCCCACACATGTATGAGCATGGAGTAGGGAAAAGTGGGTTGAGGACAGATATGTCAAGATGGATGGTCAAGATTTGATCCTTGACATTGAAGTGGATAGTAAAAATTAAGGGACAAAATCTTTTGTTCACTAGTGGTGTGATGTGGAATTTTAAATAAGAAGAAAATATTAAAAACTGACTAATTATCCTTATCAATTAGTTGAGAATGTATTAATTAATTGATCAGTTAGATAAATTTGGAGCTAAGGTCAATTACTTAAGTTGATTTAATTAATTAATATTAGAGATTTTTTTTAAAAAAGAGGGTAAAAACTTTATTGAATCATAACATCATTACAAAATCTGAAGAAGGAAGCCACAAGGGGCCAAAAGCAACAAGAATTAATTCACACCCAAGAAGCACCTCATATCCTTAGCAACCCACTCCTCAAGAACAGGGGCCATATCTTCAGGAAGATTGCTCCAATCATCCACACACCAAGAATCAATCCTTTCTAAAGCCCATCTAGCCAGCCCATCAGCCACCCTATTCCACTCCCGCAGAATATGGCGAAACACAATGGACTCCAAAGTAATGCACAAAGAAACAATCTACTTGACAACCACAACTAGCTGCCAATTCACATCCTCCAAATTGTGATTATTCAACATATCAATAACCACCTGAGAATCAGCTTCACAAACAATCCATCGCCATCCAAGGGCAACCACACGCTCAATCACCAAGAGAATATCACTCGCCTCCATAAGATTATTAGTTTGCAAACCACGATACATGGAAAAGAAAAAAAACACCACTCCAAGGCTGTCTCTACCAATACCACCAACCCCAGCATGCCCAGGATTACCTCTAGACAACCCATTCGTATTGATTTTTAGCTCCCCAAGAACAGGCGGGCACCAAAAGCCCTCACAAGCAACCCTCTCACACCCCTGCCTATCATGCACTTTGCTCAAACTACTCCTGTCCCCTGTGGCAAGACCCAGAGCATTTACAACACCCAAGTCCCCTAGATCAATCGGCACAGACAAGTCACACTTTGCAGTCAAAGTCTCTTGTAGAGCCCCAAGAATACGCCTCCAAAGTTGCCCCATGAGCAATTTTTTATCCAGAAAAATTCTTCTGTTACGGTCCAACCAAAATTTCCAAACAATCAAACTAGGACCAATGCTCCAAGCGATTTTAAGAAAAAAGGTTTTGGAAGGAGAAGAACCCTGTCTCTTCCAAAAATCCTCCAAAGAAGAGACATGGCAACACAGAGAGCTCCAAAGATTCCACCAGTGATGCCAGATAGTCCTAACAAAAAAACACTGAAAAAAGAGATGTGATAAGCATTCTTCATGCTAACCACACAGAATGCACATGGAGGGGCCCTGGAACCCTCGTTTCCAAAGATTGTCCCAAGTAAGACACTTGCCTTGAACCACGAGCCAAGAGAAAATATTACACTTAGGCCAAGCAAATTTATTCCAAACATGCTTCCACCAGGAAACCTGGGAACTCCCAAAAACCTGTTTATCCAAAACCTGATAACCAGAGGCAACCGAGAATTTTCCTTTCAAGTCAGGACCCTAAGCAAGCACATCACCCCCATGGAGAGAATTACATGCGCGACCCGATAAAATCTTAGCAAGCTCTTGACGATCCTCCACTGCACCACCAGGAGGCCAATCCAAGGGGTTCTTCCACCTAGACACATAAATCTGACCCAAGGATTGTTGAGATTTGAAATCAGCCACATGAATCCAACCCACCTCCACAAAAATCTAGCACAAGTCTTGGAGATGGGGATGGGAGGACACAATGGGTGGGTGTCCATCCCAAGAATCATGCTAGAAGAGAGCATCCCGACCCCCATTACAAATCCAAAAAAGTCCCTGTTTAACCAACTTGGCACCTCGTTTAAGGGTACTCCAAATCACAGAGCCTTTCCCCTCCATACTAAATCTTGCAACCTCCCTACTTTCCACCGCCCCCAAATATTTGAAGGTCAGAATTTTAGCCCAGCACATGTGTTGTTGAGAACACCAACACCAATACAACTTAGCAGCCAAGGCCTGCCCATTCAAATCCATCTGTCGTAAACCAAGACCCCCCTCCTGCTTTGGCCTAAAAACCACATCCCACTTCACCAAACTCCATTTTCTATGAAGAAGATTACTAGCCCACAGAAACTGACGAGACAATTTCTCAAAATCTTTAATAAAACTTGAAGGAGCAAAAAGAACAAAGCATTTATAAATAGGGAGAGCCTGGACCACTGACTTTAGAAGGGTCACTCTACCTGCTGAAGAAAGCCACCTGCAAGTCCAATGACTGACCAATCTTCGAAACTTATCAAGAGTCTCATGCCAAAACCTTTTGGGGAGAGAACGAACAACAAGAGGGATTCCAATATAGGAAAAAGGAAGCGAGCCAATTTGGAACCGAAGGATACCAACAAGTCTCTTTTGAATACTCTTAGGAGTGTGGAAGAAATATATGGACTTCCCCTCATTTATGCGCTGCCCTAAAGATACCAAGTAACTGTCCAACACACTGCACCAATTGAGAGCCTCCTCAACCTTTGCCCTGCCCATCAAGGCCGTATCATCTACAAACTGCAGATGAGATTGAGGGGGAATATCATCTCCCCAACTCCATCCCTAAAGCAAGCCGCTAGCAACCCGAGCACGAATGAGCCTTCCTAGGCCTTCCGCAAGGAGGATGAATAAGTAAGGAGACATGGGATCTCCCTGCCTGAGGCCTCTAGAAGCACCAAACAAACAAGTGGGCTCACCATTAATAAGCACCGAAAAGGAAGAGGAAGTGACACAACTCCTAACCCATTCAATCCAACCCTCAGCAAAGGAAAAAGCTCCAAGGATTTTAAACAAGAAGCTCCATTTAACATGATCATATGCTTTAGCCATGTCCAACTTGATAAACATAGATTTATCTTTTGAGGATTCCATAGAATGGATGGCCTCAGCAGCAATAACCACCCCGTCCATGATCTGTTTGCCAGCAACAAAACCCCCTGCTCTTCAGAGATTAAATCATCAAGCCAAGGTTTCAGCCTTTCCGCAATCAACTTAGTAATAATTTTATACACAACATTACATAGCACAATAGGCCTAAACAAATCCAAGGAATTAGCTCCCTCCTTAGGAATAAGAGCTAAAAAAGTAGCATTTAGGGACTTCAACGTTTGTTTATGCATAAAGGATTCCTGAACCACCTCTAAAAGGTCCAATTTAACCACTTCCTAGAACTCCTAAAAAAATTCAACTGGGAATCCATCAGGCCCAGGAGCTTTACCTTTCTTCATCTGGAACACAACATTCTCAAGCTCCGACAAGGTAATAGGAGCAAGCAACGATTCATTCATTTCATTAGTCACTAGCTTCAGGATACAATCTAAAATCCTTGCTTCATCCTCCTCCGCAAGAGGCGAATCCTCAGAGAATAGGGTAGAGAAATATCGAATGCATTTGGTAGAAATAGAAGCGGAAGAGGATAAAGTTTCCCCATTAGGCAACACGATAGAAGAAATAGCATTACCTTGTCTCTTATCCTTAACTGAGTAATGGAAAAAAGAAGTGTTCTAATCACCAGCCTAAAGCCATTCAATACGAGACTTTTGTTTCCAAAAAATATCTTCTCTTAACTCCCATTGCTCAAGCTCTTTTGTTGCAGCAACCTCTAACAAACTTAGCTCCTCCAAGAGGCCTTGATCCCGAATATGTCTGGTAATTAGGTCCAAATTATTCTGTGCCTTTTGTTTTTCCTGAAATAAATTACCAAAATGTTGCCTATTCCATCTTTTCAATCTGTATTTAACATACTGAATCCTCTTTGAGAAAGAGTACATAGCAGTGCCATAAGCAGGCTTCCCCTGATCCCACCAACCAGGGAGAAAATCATGAAGAAGTTCATCCCTAAGCCACATGAGTTGGAACTTAAAAGTCTGTCTAGCACACCATTGAGGCCAGTGGTCAGAACCTTGACCATCCAAAATTTCAAAGCTAGTCATCCACCTGTCCCCCAACCACAAACTAGACACCAAAAATCTATCAAGTCTTTCTAGAATAGAAGCATCTCTAGTTCTCCTATTATTCCAAGTAAAAAGACCATTGCCTGGCTTGATATCCACAAGATTTAGAGCAGAGATATTATCCTGGAGCAATAACACAGAAGCCTCCAGCCTTGCAATACCACCCCGCTTCTCTGCAAGCTTCGTGATAGCATTAAAATCACCTCCAAGAATCCAAGGATGGTAAGGAAATAATCTATGAACTAAACGAATGTTGGACCACAAGAGTTGCTTGCCCTGTAACTCCACATAAGCATACACATTGGAGAAAAGAGAAATTTCCCCTGACATAAAACAAGAGGCCACCATGGAAAGGGAGGACTTTAAAGACACCCACCAAAGGGGGTAGATCATCTGTGGGTTCCATAAGCACGCCACCCCGCCAGAAGACCCCTGAGCACCAATGCATTGGCATCCACCATTCCTCCATAACTTAGGAACTAAATCCATCATACCCTCCACAGAGAGCTCAGTCTCCTGCAGAAAAAGAACATCGGGCGAATGACTTCTAATCAAATCCCAAACAACTTTTTGTCGAGGGCCATTGTTCAAGCCCCTTACATTCCAAGAGAGAACTATCATTTCAATGGGCATGAAAAATGCGAATCCAGAGTCTTGACTGACCCCGACTCCACCAAATTCTCCCCTATCATCTTAATCTTTTCCTCATCCTTCTCCCTTCCCAGCTTAGAGCTTTTCTTCGCCCCCCCCTTCTTGAGAACTTTTTGCAAAACACCCAACTGAGAGGACGTCTTAATATTCTTCTTACCCACCTCTGAACCAACTTTTTGCAAGAGGTGATCCTTATCCATACTATCTTTCACTACCTTAGCACTACCACCCAACTCATCCTAAACCCCCATCTATCGATCTATCCCTAGAACTAAAGTCCCATCAACAAGCGGAGCCATAATCACCTCTGAATTGAGCATTACTTGTCTAGGATCTTTCCCGACCACATCTAAGCATGGCACTCTCGTACCCTCCACCTATTGGGGAGCATGTATTGCCTCAACTGAAGGACCATGCTGATCAATATCCAAAGTCCCATGATCTAGATCCAAAAATCCTAGGTTCACCTCCTGGTGACTAAGATCCTCTAGCACCTCAAACCTATTGAAGGTGTCCTCCTCCTGCATGTCCTTCAAAGTCCTTTTATGTCCTTTATTTTTGTTTCGGCCTCTAATAGGAGTAAAACCATCTTCCCTACCACCAAAACCTTGAAAGGGATCCTTGCCCTTATCCACCCTGGGCGGATTAGCCGAAGGCTGAGAAGATTAAGCCTCCAAAGGCTTGGCCTTTGGACATCTGTGCAGGAGGTGACCATACTCATGACAGAAATGGCAGCGGAAAGGTAGCGTTTCATAATCAAGCTGTTGCACCCATGAATAATCTCCTGCACTCACTTCTAAAGAATCTGGCAATGGCTTGCTTAAATCAATTTCTACACAAAACTGGCAAAATTCATTATCTTTTTGAATTGCGTTTGCTGTGACGAACCCACAAGTTTCCCCAGCTTCGAGTCTAATAGGTACAACACATCCTCTCGCCAGCATTCCACAAGGAGCCTTGGAAGATGAACCCAACCCGAAACCCGATTCAGAAGTTCCTCCGTCGGGTTGAAACCAACATGCCATGGCTTAATGAACAAGCCCACCTGGTTGTAAAAGTATGGGCCCCCTTCAAAAATCCTATTCTGATCCACCAAACAGTCAAATGAAACCATGAAATAGTTATTTTCCAAGAGGCGGATCTCCATCTCTCCCTCAGGCATCCATGTCCTTTGAGCCCACGTTTCCAAGAATTGCAAAGAAATTTTCAAACCTAAGAATTTTCAATCAAGAGAATTCCTTGAATAATAATCAATGTCTTCGGTCAACATCTCCATCAGAATGACTACATTCGGCCTCTCCTTACACCGTTCGAGGCACCCATTAATCTTCAGAATTCTAGGCCCTCCTGTCGAGCCCGTCTCAACTTTTTCAGGTTCCACCGAAAAAAGATTATTCTCAAAAACCTTTGATCCCTGAAGAGAGGGTTTCAAACCAAACGTCGAACGAAAATCCATTTTGGGGAAAACCCCAGAAGATTCCTCGAGCAACATAGAGGAAAAAATTCCCTAATTTGACATGCAAACCCACGAAAGCCCCAAGAACAGGAAGAGCATCCACGGGAAAAACACCACACAACCCCACACCACCTTAGATGAAAGCACACCCCTAACCACCTATCAAAACACCACACCACACCAACTTCAGCACCCAACCCACACTCCACACTCCACACCAAACCCCACCCTCTTCTTGGCGAATCCCACCTTCCAACATAGGCACCCCTACCAGAAACTCCTAAACCCTTGTACGCCCCAGCCACGCCTAGGAGACTAGGCCGCCTCCACCAAGCGCCAAGGGAAGGAGAGAAAGTCGCAAGCAAAAGGAACCGCCCAGCCACCAAGCACCCTCCACACACTAGCCACCAAGACTTACATGACACATGCCCCCTGCACACAAACAAATGCCCACCCCGC
Source organism: Sequoia sempervirens (assembly GCA_007258455.2). Classification (NCBI taxonomy): domain Eukaryota; kingdom Viridiplantae; phylum Streptophyta; class Pinopsida; order Cupressales; family Cupressaceae; genus Sequoia; species Sequoia sempervirens. The sequence goes on along the minus strand of VDFB02289011.1, from coordinate 231,823 downwards.
ACGACGCACAACCAGGAAAAAATGAGAAGGAGCTAGGGCGCGGATGCCCTAGCTCGGCACGCAGGAACAAGAGACGCCATCCTTCATTAATATTAGAGATAGAAATAAGAATTAATTATGATTAGTCGATTGAATTAATTAATTTGAATCATGGTGGTGAGTGGTTAAATTTGGAGGTAATTAATTAAATAATACTTAATTCAATTACTATTTTTGATTATTATACTCTTGTTTACACACATCTTTATAATTGTATTGAACATTCACTTTTCTTAATCCCTACCATAATATTTTGGCATAAATATATTATTATTTTCTAATTTCTATTTTAATTTTATTTATGATTAAAAATCCCTTTTTGTTTTTGGTTATTATATTATATTGTTTATACATTTATTCTAAAATATGATTTTCTATCTATAATTTTCTCTTACCATTTAGTTAAAAATAAAAGTAATTTCTAATAATATATTATTATATCTTTCAATTATTATTATCATTCATGGATATATTCAATTGTAAGCTAATTTAAATTTTTCTTCCGTCCTCTTTTTCTTTCTTCTTATTCATTATTTCCTTACCCTCCCTGCTATTTAGAAGTTGAGTCTACAATCCAATTTTAAATTTTATCTCTACTTTCCAGATAGATTATGAAATACGATATGAAATAATTTATTAGATGCAAAAGAAACTTACATAGTTGAATTTGAAAGAACTTGAATTATCTTCATGGACTATGGAAAACTCATGTTCACTAGCCTATCTACCGATATACTCATGTTATGAGTTTTCTTTTTTTATTTTTCTTTACACTTTGACCCTTTAATTATGTCTTACTTATTTTGTTTTATGTACTCATTTCACCCTTTATATTTTATTTCCAATTTTTATTCCCTCACTTGGGAGGTATTTGTGTTTCTCTCTTTTCTCATATTAACATATCTTAACTTATACTTGTTTACATCTTCCTTATTTGTCTTTATATATTTTACATACTTTGCTTTACCTTTGCATTTGCATGTATTTTCCACATTAGTTGATCACTTGGGCCTATCATTTTCTACTTTACCTTGTGCATATGTGTGATCCTTTTTTATTTATACTTATGTATTCATGATATTATGGTCCATGCCTTACCACTTTGGTTTCTCATTGCTTCCAATTTCCTTATTTTTGTGTTATTTTTATAGTTGTCATTTTCTATGATGGATTGCCCATAATTCTCATGTTTGTGCACTTCAATTTTTATGCATATGATCATTCCATTTATCATACTTAGGTCACATGCTTATGATGCCCATGTTTTATCTTATGCACATTGATTACTTCTCGTGATCCTAAATTTCCAAATTAATTATCCTACTAGAATAGGGGGCATCATGTGTTCCCCATTTTATATTTAGCCTTCATTACCATATCTTTTATATTGATGGGTTTAGGGGGAATCGTGCCTTCCCCATGTCATTTGAACCTCCATTGCCATATAATTCTTCTATAGTTATTTTATTATATTGGGGAATCTTGCCTTGTTGAACACAAAACAATGCTAAGAGGGGGGGTAAATCATCATAAATTAAAATTAAAACATTCACATTTACAGATAAAACATCACATCACATGAACTGAAAGAACATCAGAAAGGAAACATGCACCACACAATAACACAAAGATTTTTATGTGGAAAACCCAATGAGGGAAAAACCATGGTGAGACATAACTCACAATATAAAATCTCACTACTTAAAAAGGATTTACAATGTAGTTTAAGGCTCACTACCTATTGACTTGAAAGAACTAAAGCAAAGACAACTTTAGGGGCAAGATACAGATGACCTGATGAGACTCACTATCTCAAAGAAGGGTACATGAAAACTACGATAATAAACTAACTAAATTGTTGTAGATGAGGCATCTGACTTATGCTACTATTGTAATTCCTTTTTCACACATTTTATACCATCATTCGTATTTCAGACATTTCATATTTAAAATTCTACTTAATTCACATCCAACACCCACATATCACTTCACAAATGATTTTTCCTTCTATAAATATCCTCTGCAACAAGACAAAACCTCCAATTAAGTCAGCTAAAATATGACCCTTAGATGCAACAAATGAAGTTGCACAAGTCGGCACCAAAACATATCAAAAGTGAAAGAACTTTGATTGGAGATTAGCACACGCTATGTTGAGGCCTAAGAGTATTACCATACATTCTCTAAAAATATATTAATTGATCCCACAAATGAAGAAAAAAAGTCATGTCAATCCAAATAGTACAATTACCATCAATACTTTTATTGCTTGACCTTACACCACTAGAGATGTACCAAAAACACCATTCAGATCAAGATATGAAAAATGTAGGTAATCCAAAATATTCCTACAACCACTTCTAGAAAGATTTTATCATTAAATGTTGGCGTGCAGTTGAAGAATCTTTTTGAAAATGCAGAAATAGAGCATTTCAAAGCAATTGCAACACACTGTTGATTGAAGATTAGGCTTGCGGATCTTGATCAAACTTGATAATGTTAGATAATGTGTATTGATTACTACTAATCATGTCCTCAAAGTTGCAATACCAAATTTGCATCTTCAGATGAATACATAGCATTCTAACCAACCTTTATCATTGCATTTCATTGTTAGGGTACATACTAGAACATTGTCAACTATAACTTTGATTGCAAAAAGTGTGAATACTTGATTTTATGGATATAATATCTTCATAGCATGGCCATCATTTCATTTTAATTGCAAGAAAAAATCTTTCACAATGGATGGATGCAAACCAAAAAGACATGATATTGCCTTAGGGTATACATAGTTAGTGCCTTAGCCAATCTTCTACAATCTATTTCAATATGTGGTACATGAACTCATAATGATATCAATGTAGACATATTGTAGATACATTAGGACATGAGTATCATCCTCTGCACCATGCTTAGATCACCATTCTTCCTTATACTGCTCTACAGACATGCCTCAACTCATATCAACTTATGTTGCAACCAACTCCAAAGTTTGTACATACTTCAACAACACATCTGATATCAATGACAACCCAAATAGGGTTGACATCAATGAAAACACTTATTTCCAACAATTTTCCCCTTTTTCATTGATGGCAACAGACATACAATTCTCTCCCCCTTTGACATCAAGGGAAAAGGGCATGACATATTCTATTTACAATATCCCAAAAATGAATAGACTCCCCCTTAATATATACTCCCCCTTAAATAGAGATTCCTCAAAAATAGATAAAATAAAATACTTCCAACACAAGTATTGTTATCTTCTACAAAAAGAAAAAATATCTTACTTACACCTTTGCAACACCCTTAGAAGGTAAGATTTTCTTGTGAGTTTCTTTGAGTTGCGCCAGAGTTGCTACCCAATTTTCTTTTGTAGAGACAAGGATATGATTCTGACATTTAAATTTTATGCACAAATACTCTGCCTCATCTATACTTGTTGGGTGAATATTTTATAATCAACTAACTAATTACAAAATGGTGATTTCAACCACAGTTACAATGATATTAAATCTCTCCTCTCAATAAGGAGAGGCTCCCTTCTCATTGCTTATTGAAAACAACTAACAACTAACTACAATTATATACACTATAATTAACCATGGGTGTTTTCATCATCCTATTCTCTTATTTCAGAATAGATGTTTTTCTCTTCCACAAACTACAATTATATCTCATGATGATTACAAAATCTCAAAGCACAAAGACATTTTTTTTCCTTCAATGATGATTTGTAAAGATAAAGAATGGTGTATCTTGTAGCTTAAATTCTCCAATATACGCCACCAAAAGATTAATAAAACAATGATAATAACCCACAAGCCAAAGTCTTCAAATAATTATCAAAGTGTACACATAAGAACATAAACTTCAAATATAACAATGTAGCCCAAAGTCTGCAAAATCATATTTAAATTCCCTTCTAAACAATATGATATCATGCCACTAATTCAATCCTTTACAAGAAAATGTAATGAGAAGGACATAATAACAATCTCAACACATATAAAAGAAGATCCAAGACAAAGATTGGATGCAATTTCGCTTCTTTTTATTGATTAAAATTTGATTTGCAAATTAAACACAAAGTCTCAATATGTTTTTCAAATGGGAAACACTTCGCTTCAAAAGATAAAAGGTATCTATTACAAAAGATCTCTCTCATATATATAGAGGAGAGCTAAGAGCTAAAATAGGAAAGCTAAAACTAAATCAACTTATTCAACAACAAAGTCTGATTTAATTTAGGACTTCTCTATTTTTACATGTAATTGCATATTTACAAACAACATATAATATGTCATAAACTAATTACATATTGCATAAGGGAAAAAACTAAAAATAAACTAAGTATGGAATAGGCACGTTCCTTCATTCTCACCATATTTTTCCAAGAAGTCTTCATATTTCTTTAATTCCACTTGGACTTCTGAATTATCCAATATTGTAGTATAACTAGAGACTGTGAGTACTCGTGTGATTGAGTCCTCAATGGTGATGCAAGTTTTCCTATGCCTTTCCAATACTACCTTCAATTTATCCAAAGTAAACTGAATGTCTGCCAATTTGATGATAGAGCTAATGAAAAAGGTTCATCTTCAAACTCTTTGCATTGATGAGGTGAACTTCTGGATAACCATGTCAAAGGGAAGAAATTTTTGGTTGTCATCAATCACTCGACAAGGTATCTCTTTTATTCTGGTGACAAGATATGAACCTTTATCTTCACCAATCTCTTGAGATTCCTGTAAATATTTGATTAGATCATTAATGACATTCAACTTATGCTTCATGGTCTCTCGTATGCCAATGAACATTTCTTTGTTGAGAATTATCCCAATTCCCTCTAACACATCAAGCTTGAGATCCTTCATCTTTGTCCAAGCTTCGAGACTTTTTTCTATCTCTTGTTGATTCTGGGAAAGTGTGTCAATGGTTTGACTCAATTTTACCTTTACCTTTCCCATATTGCTAATCCCTTCCTCAAAAGATTTCAGCAGTTGTGCTCCTCGAGCAAATATTCTATCAATCCATTATGTAACTTCCTTTCCTTGTACATGTGTCCTTTCGGCCTTCTAAACGAAAGGGTCTCCAATTCTTGTAGCAGCAGGCTTGATAGACTCAGAAGATTGAGTAATCTTCTGAAGCATGGAGGTAAGTTGTTCAACCTTGGCCTTATACTGATCTTTGATTTTATTTTCCTGATCATACTTCTCAATTAGAGAAGCCAATGTTGATTGTGCATCCTTTTTCACACTTTCATGTGTCCTCTTACCAATTTCTATCCTTGTGATAGAATAATCAAACAATTCTAACTCTTCTACAATTTTAGCTAGGGAAGGCTATGCAACCTCAACATATTTGTAGCCTACTTTATCTAATAGCACCCTTGAGAGATTGTTTGGCTTCTTTGTAGATTTTTTTACTAGCACCAATTGGCCAAAAATCAAAGTTGTTAGGAGAGATTACTTTCTTCTTTCTCTTCAGTGTCTACGAGGCCAACCAAGGGGGAAGAGGAGAAGAACCTTCTCCAGGACCTGCCATCATAGCTTGAGTGGATGTAGTTGCACCTACAATGGTGGTAGTCACAAGTGGTGGAGTGTTAGTTTGAACAACTATGTGCATTTACACACTTGGCATATTCTATGTAGTTTCAACCATAAATTTATCTAACTCATATTGAGTAGACACATCAAAATAAGGAGAAGATAGACGAAAAAATAGGTGAGGAGCCAAAAATATTTTCAAAAATATTTCTAGGACTATAAAAATAGACCTCAAATTTGGGGATGAATGAATAGATTGAATTGAAATGGTAGGGGCAACATAAATAACAATAGAAACAAAAACAATAGCAGAAGGTAAAGGTTGTTCAATTGAAACATCAGGAGAAGTGAGACTTGACAAAGTGGCAGCGATAAGGGAAGAAGAAATGGGAGAGTTTTCTAGAGCATCCTTATGTGGAGACCCTTGCACTTCTTCATCCAGACTCTCTTTTTCTTGTTCTTCAACTTGAGTTGACACTTCTTTTGTGTGAGTTGATGGCCCTTTTGAATCTTTACTCTTACCCCCTTTCATTATGAATTTAATTTAGGCTTAGGGGTTTTACTTGTACTTGGCACATCACCCTTATTCTTAGTCATAATTTTTGCCTTTTCCCCAGCATGTCCCTTAGTTTCTTCTCCCTTAGATCCAATGTTAAAATTATTCAATCTTATATCCCTTTCTTGTAACCAAACATTAGTGTTAGCAAGAATTGGCTGAAATCTTTCCCTAATAGAATTCATTTCCTTTTTTGACCACTCAATGGGAGGAAGAGGGGTTTTTGCAATATTATTGCTCTCATAAGCAGGACCTAGGATGTTAGCTTCATCCTCCATTTCTTTTGGAATGTTTACCAGATCTAGATTTAAAATTTGCTCTAAGGTAAGCCGACAATAGTCCATCTTCCTTATTTCCTCCTTTGTCCTGAAATCTATCCATAGTCCTCCACTCTATGTATATGGGAATAGCTCTTCTTGAGCTTATCTTTCATTCCTCTATAGTCGAAGTTAGGTATCCTTTTGTATGTCCTCATTGTGACCCATTGCATATTTGATTCCATGGCCTTAGTGTTGGCAGATGTTGTGATAAAGTACCTACCTATTGTGAGAGGGAATTTAAATCCTAGTTTGTGAGATTATGCTTTTTTGCTATGAACTATTATCATCTATCTATACAGCTCCATGAGAACTATCTTATCACTCGAATACCTTGGAAGCATATACAAATATCTAATGAAGCACCCAACTCAAATATACATGAAGGTGGGAAATTGTAGGAACATACAACCAAATTTATTGACCACTTCCCATGCTTCAACAAACACTATCCTCTTCTCAAGTTCTCTATCAAAAATGTAGAGGTATGGAGAAAACAAGGCATCATTGACCCTCCTAAAATATTGAATACTTTTCTTCAAGGTCAACTAGGAGTAATATTGATAAATTGACACATGCCTCCTATCACCTTCTGATCTCAATCCTGGAAATTTTCACATTGAAACAACAACATAGACCAAGTATGAAGCCATATAAAATTTCAATGAAGTGGGCACCTTTATGAGTTGATCATGAAGTGTATCACTTATCTATTAATCCTAGAGTATATGTTGTTTCCTCTTCCTTATAACATGAATATACAAGTACATCCATTCTTGAAAATTGGAAGAGTTAGGTAATCCCTTAACCCTATTGAGAAGTGTTATCAAGTCACTTCTTCGATGAAATCACTACAATGAAATCTATTAGGCCATCTTGAAATATTTGGCCTTGGATTCTTTAGCCACCTTGTATTAATTTCCTTTTTACACCTATATGGATCCTAATCATAATGAGCTTGTGCATTCTCAATAGTAAGATCAACAAACACATCAATGCTTGAACATTGGAAGATCTTGTTGAAGAACTCTGCATTTATTCTTATGATCACATTCCCATCAGGATCCCTGACACTTCTAGCTTCCTTGTGATAATGAGCTGATATGACTAGAAAAAACTCAAGATTATGTGTTGCTACTAGAAATGTAGCCACCAATTGAATATTTCTCTCCACAACACATACAATTCCTAAATCCAAAGGCTACTTCTTTGTCCTCTCTATAAATTTAGACATATCAACATGTCATATCTCTGTGTCTTTGATCTCATCAATGTTCAAAGTAATAGAGGTAATTGCAAACACCCCTTGATATTTAAATTTCATGGCTTTCTTACTTGGTGACAGAACAAAAATTTGCGGAGCAGCTGTATGGCAAGTAAATCGCTTGTACCCTTTCAAGAATTCAAGCGTGAATGCCTAAAATAACATGCGAGAGAAACTGTAGAAAGAAATTTCATGTTTCCCAATGTTAGAAAATTTGCAAGATTTTGTGCAGTGACAAGAAAAAAATGAGCTTTTGCATGTGTTTTGGAAGTTAGGATACAAAGGCACATAAAAATTAAGATACCACATAACTTGGTAGCTCAGATGTAATGACACAAAAATTATACACTATTGCATAGTGTTAGAGAAAAAAATTGTAAGGGTAGAAAAAAACCTTGCCCTTACATCGGGTGTTTCAACTTAGAATGTAGAGGCACAAAAATTCTACGCCTCTACATAATGGTAGGGGAAAATGATGTAAGGGTAGGGAAAAATCATGTCCCTACATGGGGTAACAATTTCCATATGCACATGCAAAGAAAAACTCCAACATCGCATGATAATGCAAGTTTAAGGATGTAAGTTAGGTTTTGAAACCTTACATGCATCTTAGGTGGGTAATGTGATAACATGTCGGTCAGGGTTTAAACCTTGACCTACATGTGGGATACAATGATAGTAAAGCGGGTAACTATTGATCATGTGTTGTTCGGGGTTTAAACCTCGATCTGCACATGATCACAATGTTGATCAAAATTGTAGAGTGGGTTATGAAACTTGAAAAGCATATAAAAATGACACATTTTGGATGTCATTCCGGATTTAAACCCCGAGTAGCACTGAATGGCACCGAACGGTGTAGAGCGAGTCTTAAACCCCATGAGACATGATACATGACAATGGGTAGTGTAGGTCAGTATTTAAATGTTGCAGTGCATATACTTCATGGTAATGGTGGGTTTCGATGCAAAGGGGGCCTATGTAAGCATGGGATTCAAGATTTGAAATCCTGAAACATATTGTTAGCAAAGGTTTCACGAAAATGAAGAGTGATAAATGCTCAGGGTTTGAAAGCCTAAGTGAAAACAACTTGAGGATTAACAAAAACTAGAAAATATAAAACCCTAAAATAAAATGATTACTTAAATGTAAACTAAAGACGATGCTACCAAAACCATAAACATATTAAACTAAGTGATAAAGAAAAACAAGAAAAATAGGATTATTACATACCCATAAATAATAAAGATGGAGGAAATTCGACCAAAATCTATGAAGAAATCCAAACACGAGCCGATAAAAAGGGAAAATGAGCATGCAAAAGTAGACAAGGAAAAAATGAAAATAAAATGAAATTAAAAATGACATAAAACTAATTTAAAAGCCCATTAAAATTCACCATAATCACTGCAATAAATGTAAATCATGTGAACTTAGAGATGTAGTTGCGCTAAAAATCAACACAGGTATATCCAAAATGCAGTTTGCTAAAAAGATGCAAGGGCGTTGAAATTCAGCACTCCTGCATATGCAGGAAAAAATGCTAACTCTCAAAACTGAAGATTTTTGCAATTTTGACCTATTACAATTTTTCAAAAGGAAAAAAGGGTAATCACTCGAAATGAATTTTTGAGAGATTGAACCATGCACAAGGGCAAGTAGGATTTTCCTCATTTTACGTGCTTAGAGAGCATGGGTTATGAAACAAACAAGTTTTGTAGGGGTTATCCCACGAAAATGAGCATGCTAAATTTGAGGATAACAATACTACATGAAACCTTCATCATTTGCACAATATTTTATACTTCAACAAGTATCCCAGAAAGTGAAGCCAGTCTCAAGCTGATTACTTCCCTCAACTAACCAAACTGTCTCTCTAATTGATTTCTTTGATCCTAAAGCACGAACAACTGAACATGAATATTTTCCAAATGTGCCCTAGTATAACCATCCTTATCTTTTGAAATGCCATATATTCTAGCCATGTGAATGATTTGTGACTCAATGGATTCAATCTGATCCTTGATACTCTTAGTGGAAATAGGCCATCTCAAACAAAATTGGTATAAGGTAGTGGCTTCATCCACAACCTTTTCGAATATTTCCAAATTTTCTTGCAATTTATTGTGTGCACTAGCACACCTATTAGATACTTCAACTACTATTTTATCATTCATCTTTCTCAAAACCTCTTGCTCTTCCTTTTGTTCAACATGAGAGGAGTGATCTTTAAAATAATCCATTAACCATTTCAACTTCTATTTCGGAGGCAGGGAGGACTTTATGTTTACCATAGGTAAACCTTCCTAAATGATCTTTACAACATCCTCAATTAGTTCATCCTTCTTCATGCACTCTTGAAGAATCTCCTTTCTTGTAGAGGTATACAAAATGCACCATGTTGTAGCTTATGAAGAGGAGTAATTTTTGATAGGTCGACATGTCATTCATGAGTGGATATTTGCAAAATTTGGGGGGTTACCACAGGTTGGAACTGCATCTTCAAAGACATTAGATCTTTGAGAGAAATTGAAGATGAAGAACTTTGGCCTTTATCCACAAAGACATCTTGAATCTTAGCACCCTTCTCTTTTTATCTTGGAACAATCTCAAGATTATCTTCTCTCATTTGTACATTATTTCCTGACTTCTCTGGAGAAAAAACATTGTGTTTTAGAGGAGAAACACCAACTTCATTTTGAATTTTTGTGTATTGTGCACTAGTATTCACTAGAGGAGCTCTCTCCTAATTTTTCTTCTTATTACCATTATTCATAGTGCCTTCAAATATAGATAAATCTATGTCCAGAGTGGACACATTAGGAAGATCTTATAGAATACTATCATCGGGAGTCACCTCATCCATCTTTTTTTCTTCAAGTATCTTTGCTCTTTCATCTAACTCCTTTTCTAATTCCTTTTCTGAGACAGTTTGTACATTATGTGCACTGGAGATATCTTCTTTTTGCAAACTAGAGGGTCCTTGTATTTCTTTCTAATCAGATGTGTTTTGCACATCAGAGTTTTCTGGGGGAGGCTTATTATCCATCTTTAGAGGTTCTTATGCATTTATTTCATCTTTAGTATTCTGTCCTTCCGGAGATCCTTGTGAATCATCATTAATTTTCATATCATTAATGATTTTCTTTGTGGTATCTTCAGTTTCACTTAGAATATTCATTTTTGCATTTTCATCCAAGCTCATCATAAGATCTATTATTCTCTTGGTGTGAAGCTCTTTGGCCTATCTCCAGACAATCACCTCTTTTTATTTTTGTGAAATAGGAATCCATGTTTTGTCAATTACTTGTAGTTTCAGGTCTTCATTAGTCTTAACAACCTCTTCTCTCCTTTGTCTTAAAGCCTTAGAAAATCTATCAAGAGCTTTTTCCATAATGTTCTGCATTAGTATATACTCAATGGCGAACTTCTCAATGGTATTTTTGTCTTCTAGAGAGACATTTGGATGTAGTTTCATTGTGTAATTTAATAGGTTATATTCAACAATTGCATTAAGAATTGTTCCAAAGTCTAGAGGGTTATGAGAGATCAGAGGAGCCATTTCAATCTTTCCAACAACAATTCCCTTTCCTTTCTTTTTTCTGTGAAGAGTTTTCTTCTTCTTCTCCTTGATTTGTACCTTTTTCTCTTTTCTTAAAAACAAAAAGATTTCACTTCTTCTTCATCATCCACTTCATCATCAGTATCAATATTCTCTTTTTTCATTTTTTTTAGGTCTAGTGACCATTTTCTTTGGAGGTATAATAAATATAGCTCTTCTCTTACTTCCAGTTATTTGTGTGGACACCGAGGGTTGTGGGAAAATAGTTGGAGAGGTTCTACCAAATATTCTTGGACTTGGGATAGCTTTCAAAAGAGTTGATTTGACTTTGGGAACCTTTGTAAGAGCATCATGTATAGCTTTTGGAGAGCCACCCAGTACCTTGTAAATCTCTTCTTTGCTTTTTATTATAGGGTACCATAATGCACCTATTTCCTTAAGTACTTTTTCAACTTTCTTTTTTGTGGCTTCCTCACTTTCCTTCTTATAGATTTCATCCATGATTTTTCTATATGTTCCAAATCTTTTTATTTTGGGATCCCTAGGACTTGACAACAAAATATCTATTTACCTTTATGCAAAATCATTCTCAATCTCGTAAAGTAGCTTGGTTATCCATACGGTTTTAGGTTTCATAGCCTCCAAAAATAAATGATTTGTGTTTACCATAAAAGCTATTTATTTTTCATATTTTTGGACCAAACTAGATGATATCATGTATCTACCTTGCATCTCATTTTGCAGATTCTTAAAAAATACCCAATAGGAATTGGTGTAATCTTGGTCTGTTTGAAAAAATTTCATATGTTGTTTAATTTGTGTTGCTACCAAAGAGAATTTGTCTTATATTTTAGCTTTAAACCTAGGTAAAACTCATTTATAAAGAAGAAAGTAAGGCAAATGATTAGGGAACCAAACTTGAAGTTGTACTTGGTTTCCTTTGTCTTTTTCAAGTTTTCCATCAACTATTCTCTCAACAGTTCAAACAGATCAAAGTTGGCATTTTCTTTCACCATCTAATAAGCAGTGTGAATTACAATGGTGGTGGAAAATCCTTCCTTGTTTTTGAAGTATACTTTGTATGCAATGCTCATTGATGTGTACCCGACATCGAGGTCAATAATATCTTTCACTGTCACCCTTTTGTCAAATTTAGCACCTGTGAGATATATAACTATTTTGTTCTTTATATATTTTAACACAAGAATTTAGAGTCACACAAACCAATAACTGCCCTAATAGCATCCCTTGTGATCAAGTTGGGTTTGTCTAGCCAAATGAATTTGTTATGAATGCAACTTAGGATGATTCTTACCCATTATTCATTCTTGCAGAAGTCTGGAAAATATTTCTAGAGGTCTAGCCATTTCATAGCAATGTTTGCATACTCCAACTTATATACTCCACTTTAATTCAACAATTCTTATCAAACCTCTTCAAAGGATGAAGTGTGATCAATCTCGTTCAATTGTGTATGTATGTAGATTCTTGTATCCTCACAATTCATGACACCCATTGGAACTTTTGAAAATGCACCATCTTTGTCCACTTCAATTGCTTTAAATGAATACTTTTTGTATTTGGGCCTTGGCCTTTCAGTGACATCAATGACAACAGGTGTAGCCATGATTTTTGATACTAGGGTGTATAAGAAAAGATATAGAAATACCTTTGAACACCGTTGTTAGGGTTTGCATGACACTTGTTGAATACTTTCTCCACTTACTTAGCTCTTGCACTCACTTGAGATAGTTTGAATGGAATAAATTTTATCAAAATGAGCTAAATATACCTCACACTAACCCTAGTTTCTCTGTAATAAATGCATTTGTCTGTTTAGAAAATTTTACGGTATGTGACATTACAGCGATCCATAAGTCTTCAGGAAACTTTTGTAGAAAGAGTATTTGCTCCAGAAACATGACCAATCAAGTTCACATCACAATTTACCAATATGCTAAAGATTCCAACATCTCAAGTATTTCAAGGGTATGATAAGTTCTACAATTACAACTCCCCCTAAGTCAATACTCTCTCTTTAGTTACGGAAAAACCCATTTGCACCATGTTGAGGTACAGATTCATTCCTTCAAATTCTTCCTTCTTTTGCCAAACCTTGTTCATTTCTTTCTTTTGTTGGCTAATGACAGGCTTCCTTTGAAGAGAAGAAGGCCTTACATAATTTCCTTTGCAGAATCTTGCAATGTGTCCTTGTCTGTTTCAATTATAGCTAATGATACTAGCTTGTGGAGCATAATTTCTTCTTCTCACATTGGATCTACACCCACCATCTTTGTGATTGAATGTGTTGCATGCGTAGAAATAAGCATAGAAATATTGAGAATGATTATTCCTTATCACCTTACTTTTGCATTTATTAGTCTTGTCATCAAATTTATTGCAAGAAAAACACTGACCATTAAATGATTGAGTGTTCATACCATTATATCTTGAAGGCCTAAGATAATTCAGACTTATCTTGCTTCTACAATCAACTACCTTATGATTAAATTTGTTGCATGCATAGAATTTACCTTTGAACTTGATAGGAGCAGTTTGGGTAGGCTTCTTGAAATTCACTTTCTTGTTTCGGATAGGTGTGAAATCACCTTCTTTCTTGTTGTCTTGATTTGTCTTTGCATATCTGAAGGATGTCTCCTTTGTTTTAGATTTTCCTTTTACCTTGAAGTTATCATACAGATTTGTAGATGCCTTGAACATAGGAATTTTTCCCTTTTCAAAGCCAAGCCCAAATTTCTCTTTAGAGGGATTTTGACAATTAATCAATTCATCAATAATTTCATAATCCCCTTTCAGTTTTAAACCTTTATCAATTTTCTCTTTTTCCTTTTCAAGTTCTTTTCTTAGAGTAACAATTTCTTCCTCAAGTTTTGAGCATTCAACAGTGTTATCTTGAAGCTTGGTATTTAAACAGTATTCAATCTTCCTCAATCTTAACTTTCAAGTAAGAGATCACAACTTCTTCTTCCTTGAATTTATTTCCTTCTTCTATTTGAGCTTTTAGTTTGCTAACTTCTTCTTTTGATTCTTTTCCCTTTGCCTTTAATTTGTCAATTATCTCTTTTGAATTTTCTAGCATACATTCATATTTGATATTTTGCAACCTTGCTTCATCTAGATCCTCAAGAGAAGACCCGAGTTCACCTTCAAAATCAACTTCACATTCTTCTAGATTGATAGATCCCAACCTTCAGGTTCCATTGATTCTAGGTTTGGTTTTGTGATGAACATATTGATCTTTTCCACAAACCCCATGAGTTCAAGAGTAGGATCTACCTTAGTTGTTAGGCTTATTTAAGGCACTTAGCTCTGATACCAATTGTTTAACACAAAGCAATGTTGAGGGGGGTGAATCAACATATATTAAAATTACAACATTCCCATTTACAAATAAAACACCACATCACATGAATTGAAAGAGCAAAAGAAAGGAAACATGCACCACACAATAACACCAGGATTTTTACATGGAAAACCCAATGAGGGAAAAACCACAGTGAAAGTTAATCACAATATAAATGCTCATTTCCTATTGAATTGAAAATGCTAAAGCATAGACAAATTTAGGAGCAATATACAAAGGACCTGATGAGGGTCAATATCTCAAAGAAGGGTACATGAAAATTATGATAATAAACTAAGATTGAACTGTTGTAGATGAGGCATCTGACTTGTGTTGATATTACAGTTCCTTTTCACATATTTTACACCATCATTCAGATTTCAAATATTTCATATTTAACATTCTTCTTAATTCACATCCAACACCCACATATCACTTCACAAATGATTTGTCCTTCTATAAATATCTTGTGCAACAATACAAAACCTCCAATTAAGTCAGCTAAAAGATGACCCTTAGATGTAGCAAATGATGTTGCATAGATCAACACCAAACATATCCAAAGTGAAATAACTTTGATTGTAGATCAACACACGCTATGTTGAGGCCTAAGAGTATTACCATACATTCTCCAAAAAGATATTAATTGATTAGTATCAACCACAAATGAAGACAACAAGTCATGATGGTCCAAATAGTACAAGTACCATCAATATTGTTATTACTTGACTTTACACCATCAAAGAGATACCAAAAACACCATGTGGATCAAGATATGAATAGTGTAGGTAATTCAAAATATGCCTACAACCACTTCCAAAAATATTTGATCATTAAATGTTGGCACAATTGAAGAAGCTTATTGAAAATGAAAAAATAGAGGATTCTGAAATAATTACAACACACTGTTAATTGAAGATTAAGCTTGTGGATCTCTATCACACTTGATACTATTAGATAATGTGTATTGATTACTATTGATCATTTCCTCAAAGCCACAAGACCAAACTTGCATCTCCGTAGGAATGCAGAGCATTCCAACCAACCTTTATCATTGCATTTCACTATTAGGGCACACATCGGAACACTATCAACTATGATTGTGGAAAGTGTGAAGAATTGATTTTTTGGATATAATATCTTCATATCATGGCCATAATTTCATTTGAATCACAAGAAAAAATCTTGCACAATGGATGGATGCAGACCAAAAAGACATGATACGACCTTAGGGTATATACACTTAATGCCTTAGCTAATCTTCTACAATCTATCTCAATATGCGGTACATGAACCCAAAATGATATCAATGTAGATACATTGCATATACGTTAGGACATAAGTATCATCCTTTGCACCATACTCAAATCACCATTCTTCCTTATTTTGCTTCGTAGACATGCCTCAACTCATATCAACTTATGTTGCGACCAACTCCGAAGTATGTACATACTTCAACAACACATCTAATATCAATGACAACCCAAATAGGGCTGACATAAATGACAACAATTATTTCCAACATGCCTTCCCCTCACCTTTTATTATGTTATAGCTTATTATTTTACACTAGGAGGTGTTATGTTTTTCCAACATCACTTTGCATTTACATGCCTGATTATGTTCCTAGAGCTATTCTATCACAGTTCAAGGGGGCTTGCAACCTTCCCTTATCATATTATGTGTTCTTGCATGAATTATCATGTAGTAAGAGCTAGATTGGAGAGACCATTCCTTCTTCATTTTACACTCACAATGTACCTCTAGGGTCATTCTCACCTTATGACTTGCCCATACTAGAGGCAACCTTATATTTTGATATATTTCTCTAGCTAATGTGTTTGTCATGCATCTACATGATTATTACATATCTTCTTCATGACATTTACTATATTATTTTACATGAATGACATTCTTACACACTTACCTTTAAATTTTGTTTCCCCTCTATTCTAATTCCTTACACAAGTTGTATGCAACCAATTAGAGAGAAGCATATATTGTCACTAAATTTTTTATGTTGAGATTTCAATTATTGATTGATACTACACAAAGACTCATCAATAATTTGGATTTTCATACATTTATCCTCTATCTTGAGATCACCCATTCCATATCTTAGGACATTCTGTGACACACATGATTGATCCCACACAACATGAATTTGACCCAAAACTTGTAAAAAATTAAAATTATCATTCAAAATCCTACTACTTCAAGAAGCATCAATAGGAACATTAAAAGGAATAGTACTTGCATCAAAATTATATCTAAGGAATTACACTACTTGCTTGTTGTTTGCCAACATTCACCAAGGTTGTAAATTTGACTACTTAAGGGTATTAATATAAGAGAACTTGACCCTAGGGATCTAATAATTCCCCCAAGGTATTTTTACATTTTGACAATCCTTAACAATCAATGAGGAGTGAATTGGGTCGCAATAGCATACAATACGCCAAATCAAAATCAAATGTCAACTATTAGATCCGTACAATGCAAATTTGATTCCTAATTACATAATCATCTCAAACAGATTGATTAATAGACTTGACAAAATCTAAAAACAATAAGCATACCAAATTTACCTACTTTTCTAGACTTTGATTTAATTTTACATTACATCTAGTTTTATCTTCATCATAATTCAAAGAACTAAATACACATATCCCTTTTCATTTAATCTCTAGAATTAAAAACACGCGTAAATTTAATTGAACTTTACACATTTCACAAAATCTAATTATTTTATTCTTTTTATTTTATTTCTATTTCAAATTGTAATATTATCACTTTAATTGGTCTATACTTTACGTTTTCACGTAGTAAGCTCTACTTCCTTAACCTACAATCTTCTAGTTATTAATTTTTAATTAATTGGAAAATGAATTTTATCCACTTTCCAAGGATTGTTAAGTCAAACAAGAAAAACAAACAATTATGTCATGTTTTTGAATTTTTGTAAATTCTGTGGTACTCCCAATAAACGTGTTAACTCCACACATCATTCATTACAATTAAATAATAAAAAAAATTAAGACAGACAATCACATTGAAAGTCCATAGGCTTGGGTGACGTGTCCAAATCACAACCGTGAAAAAAATGAAGATATAAAGTTGCACGTTTTCAATGCACTTGACTTTCAATATATATATTTAAATTATAAATTAATGGGAAAAATAAAATTTTAGAAATCTAAAGTACAGGGGTGTCAATCTCATTTTTTAACATTTTTTTAAGCAAGTAAATCATAATGTCAATTATATTTAAAAATTATATACAATAATTATTTTTAAATAATAAACATCTAGAAATAATAATAATAATAATAATAATAATCTCATTTGATTGGAGGAACAAACTTTATGTCTATTTTATATCATGAGGGTGTCTACAAATAAAACAAAAAACTATTGGGGTTGGTAGGTCCTCAAGAGAATATGACATTCTAATAATTATATAGTTGCATTAGCAAACTTAGTTTTTTTTTCCATATAAAGTTTTTGGTCCAAATAGTGTTCACATTGGGATTCAATTGCATTCCATGCCATTGGATTTAGGAAATCCCTACCAAGTTTGCAATCAAAATGAAGTTTAATACTTGCAAAGATGTTATTCTCAAGGGGCCAAGTTGTCATTTATGACATTTAAACTTTTGTTATACTAGTACTTCATCTTTTAGAGAATTGTGGATTTTTTTGTTAATGATAATGGTATAGCAATATAAGGCATTCTTATTTTTTGACATTTCTTTGATGCATATTTTGTTGTGTAAGTCTTTGGAGTTGCTCAATGAGAAAAACATGATGTTTCATCGAAGATCATATATCACAATGTCTTAAAGAATGAACCTTGACAAGAATTTGCAATGAGAAAAGTTGCCAACATAGGAAATCCTCACAAAAGATTCTATCAACCAAATTGAAGATGTCTTCTACCATCTCAATAGTGTACAATATTAGTGTAAATCATACTACAACCTATCCAAAAAATTATTAGAGATTATAGTTGCACGTATGGTAAAACTGTATGGACAAATTAGTGTGCTAGAAATCCTAACACCATCCAATGTAGTGAATAGTGTATTAGCTTAGTTGGTTCATTTGTATACAATAGTCATCTACATAGACATCAATGAACTAAGCAATGATGTAAATGAGGTTCATTACAACCTCATTCTTCTTTATGTGGAAGAAAAATATCTACAAGAAACCCACTTCTTAATTCTAATTTGTAACCTCCCTTGGCCTTTGAAAAATCTTTATCTCTTCCCATATTACTCAAACTAAATAAATTTATCCCCCATGAATTTTAATACATTGTGTGAAAATAACATCCCTTTTCCTTTATCAAAATTTATCTTTGCAAGTTCATGACCAATACCATCTCAAAAGAAACTACCATCAACCAAATATAAGATGTTTTCTACCATCTCCATAGTGTATAATGTTAGTGTAAATCCTACAATAGCTTGCCCAAATTATTTATTGGAGTTTCTAGTTGAGCACATAGTATAGTTGTGTGGAAAAATTAGTGTGCTAGAAATCTTGACACCATCCAATGTAGTATATAGTCTCTTAACTTGGTTCATGTCTACACAAGACTCACCTTTGTAAGTTCATGACATATACCATTTCAAAAGACTCTACTATTAAAAAATACCTTTGTAGGTTCATGACCAGTACCATCTCAAAAGACTCTACCATCAACTAGGTTTAAGATGCCTTCTACCATCTCAATAGTGTAGAATGTTAGTGTAAATTTCATTGTAGTTTCTAGTTTAGCACATAATACAATTGTGTGGAAAAATTAGTGTGCTAGAAAGCCTAACACCATATAATGCAGTGAATGGTCTCTTAACTTAGTTGATTCATGTCTATACAAGACTTATATTTGTAAGTTCGTGACCTATACCATCTCAAAAGACTTTGCAATAAAAAATACCTTTGCAAGTTCATAACCTATACCACTTCAAAAGACTACCATCAACCAAATTTAAGATATATTCTACCATATCAATAGTGTGGAATGTTAGTGTAAATCATATTATAGCCTACCAAAAATTTCATTGGAGTTTCTAGTTGAACACAATACAATTGTGTGGACAAAGTAGTGTGCCATAATTCTTGACACCATCTAATATAATGAAAATTCTCTTGATTTGGTTCATGTTTACATAATGGCCATCTACATAGACATTAATGAGCTAAGCAACGATGCAAAGAAAATTCATTACAATCTCACCCTTCTTTATGTAGAAGAAAATATCCACTAGAAACCCACTTCTTAGTTCTAATTAGTAATTCCTCTTATAATCCTTTGAAAAATATCCATCTCTTCCTATATTAGTCAAAATACATAAATTTATTCTCAATGGATTTTAATACATTATGTGTATATCACATCCCTTTGTTTATATCAAAACTTACCTTTGCAAGTTCATGATCTATACCCATATTAGATCTATTATTTTAAGAAATCAGCATATGCTTTCCACATTATTGGGAAACTATAATATTGATTAACAAGAAAACACCATGGCAAGTTGATTTATTATCAACGATCCAAAGCTCTCACAAAGAATGAGATTTCAGACATATGATATAAATTATGTGAAAAGGTGAGCTTTCCAAATATTTTAACTTTTGCTAGATTAAAAAGGGAGTAAAAATTAGAGATAATTGAACTCCTTAGAAGGAATATGAGGCCTAGTATTACATTGATAAGAATTGCCAAGGATGTAAAAATATTTTTATACCCTATTGTGGAAGAGGAAGACATTGTCAACAAAAAAGTTAAAATCCTTTATTATTAATCATACCAATGAATTTATTAACTCAATCATCTTGGTTGCTAAGTTGACCACATAATCTAGTCTTCCAGTTATTTTATAATGTATTTTTTATGTTAGTTATATCTATATTTAAAACTATAATAATGTAACTTTAACTCGCAATTTAACATCCTTGTTATTACTTTAATGAAGATCAAGATCTTGTTATCAAATCATTTTCTTGTAATAGATATGTGCTTACTAAATAAAATAATAGACCATATATATTCTCATTCTTTATCAATTACCCAATGTTTCAATGTCATTCAAAATCATACTAGTGTAAAATTTAAGATTTAGGACCACATACATTAGATAATTCTTTATCAATTGAGAAAAATGTGACCAATGTTTCAATGTCATTTAGTATGTCAATACAAAACCCTCATAAGAGAATCCATTACTCTCAACATTTTTTAGTTGAACTAAAGTGAAATGAGCACAAATATTTTTATAAATATGAAAGTAATAAAAAAGGATTTATTATTCTTGATTATGGTGTGGGAGCTACCATTTCTTCCCAAAAAAAATAAGAATATTTACAAAATAGAGAATGAAAATTAAAAGATTCAATCTTTCTTTAAAAAAGATCCTTATCCTTCAAACTTTTAATAGTTTGGTGCTAGTGTGAAAGTTGAAACTCAAATTGATGAACCAAATAGATAAGTTAGATATGCATTTGGAATGAAAAAAAATTAGAATATCTAAACAATAAATGTAGCATCATGATTCATAATAAAACAAAACAATAAAACCTAGTTATTTAGTGATAAAAATGAACAGGAACCGCACGTTTTCAATTTTTTTTTTTTTGAAACACAAAAAAGGAGACAAAAAACCAACCTGTAAGTCATATATAACTACATGTCATTAATTTCATTGAATTAAAAATAAATTAATAAGTATGTTGAGAATATAAAAGTCACAAATGTAGTTTATAACCTTCTAGGTTTCTTCAATAAATAAAAAAATCTCTAAGAAATACAATGACAAATATCTTTGCTTTATAGATCCTTAAAATAAATAAGATTGAAATAATTGTGTACACCAACATTGAGGCATGGAATTTTTTTTTAGAGTTTGTTCTCAAGATGCATGATATGCATTGCTAGAAATTTTTATTAAGACGATGATTACTCATTGTTCAAAATTTGCACTGAGTAAGGTCAAATTGGGTGTAATGGTGATGTCAAGCAAGGTGGTGATGACCAAAAACCAACACAAAATGATCAGATCCAAACTAGAGACTGGCCCTTACAATCCTATTCATTCAACTTATCCCAAACTCACACCTAGTTGCTTGTAGCCTTCCAAATCTACTTTTTGGGGATATATTTTAGAGAAGGCCGTACAAAGCCTATCTAAACACCATCTGAGATTCACTTCAAGGCCTAACACAACATACCAAAATATTTCATGAGGTTTCTTTGGGACAATATGGAGAATCAATTGACTGTCCTTGGTTTTAGGCCATCGAATATCCCTCTTTTCCAAAGGAAGTACCCTCAAAACACCAAGTTAACCCCATAACTCAATGAAAAGTCCTTAGTTAAGTTACCAAACCTCAAAATCCACCATTTCTCTTTGAATCCATGACCTCTAAGACATCAAACCTTAAAACTCTCACTTTGCATACAAATGACAAGGGTTTATTGAAAGTCTTATCTCCTAGGATTACCTAACTCAACCAATTCCTCCAACACTTCACAATTAACCTACAAAAACTCAAACAACCATTACATAAATAGTTCCAACAATATTTTGGCAAAACCCTACTTCAATACCCCATTTTCACTTGAAAGACACACAGATCTGCCCTAGGGCATCACCCCAAATCCTAGCAACTTGCTTCCTTTTCCCCCTAGACCATGAGAATACCTAGAATACCATGAGAGGAGTCATTCCACTGAGATACAGACCTTGAAAGTAGGTGGAATGACTTAGAACCTCATTTTACCCCTATCAAACCCTGTCACTGGTTTTCTACAAGTTGTCTCAGAAAATCGATGAAATCTCCCACAAAACTCAATGTCAGACTCTAAAACTTGATTCAAATGAAAGCTAATTCATGTCCCTAAAAAATACAATAAGATTCAAAGTATTTAAAGACTGTACGGGTCTGTACAACTCCTGGAAAGTATAAAATTACAAAGAAAATGTAGAAAACTCATTGTTATTGATATAAAGGTTTTAATACATCATTCATCAACACTTGATCGAGCCTTTTGGAGGCTTTATATACATATTTCCTTCAAAATTAACCACCCAAATGTCTATAACTACCTTTTAAATTCCTATGACCCTTCAACTTAAAATTTGCATTTTTAGCAATTTCTTGTTATGACAACTTTTTACATTTTTGCAACTTTTAACCTTTTGACTCAAATAACACAAAAATGACCCAACTTACATGAAAATGGTCTCAATAGACCTTATTGAATGCAAAAAGACCCTAAACACCTACACTTAACTTATTGACCCCTAATATAAAGTTCATGTGCTTGGTGCACTTGCACCAAATGGTCATACAAAAATTGCACAATACCTATTTGTCAAGATGAAAAGAAAATTTAGTTTGGTCATCTGTCTTTTAAGAAAGGTATAAACAACTAGAATTTTATGCTTTTCCAACTAAGAATAAATTGATTACTACAAATTCATTGTATTCCATTGTTCAAATTAGATAACAATGTCTTTAGAAATATGAGAAAAAAAATTAGTTCTCCTTATATGGAATCACTCTAACGTAGCAAAATTTTGATTAGTTCCCATAGGAACCAAAGAATACTATTATTAATCATTTAAAAAAAATATTATAAATAGAATAAATATTGTAAACAAATGGTGCAAATGCAAAATTAGACTTCATATTTCCTATCCTTTTTCCCTTGCTCCATAAAACTTGTCTACTTCACCAAATTTCTTGTATGTGAATGCACATCTCTAGAATTTGAAGCTTCCATTATATTTTACTAGATTAGCTTCTCTTCATCCTCAAATTTTGAGTTTCTAGCATGGAAATATCTACTTGTTCAATCCAATGGAAAATGAATGCACATTTATAACTTCCCTAATCGCTATAACAAAGGCTTACACTCTTTCAACAAACCAAAACATAACACACCTTAATCAAGACATAATTATCACATTCCAATGCACTTATTGGGCTATCTACAAAGAACATAGTCAAGAGAGGCACCATGAAACATACTCAGGCACAATACCAACACTACAGTTAAGCCCTCCACTCATTGGTATTCCCTCCATTCCTCTTCTTAAATGTATGAAAATAAGCCTCATCTATCTCATGTTTGCTTGAATCAAATGTTAGATATATCCTATATTCAATGAAAGGAAATCACAGGGAAGAAAGGTAATTGATTTGGTTGGGTTTTCTTATGATTGAGCAAGGTCATTTGTATAATTGAGATTTTAGTTTAACAATAGTGTATTATTAAAAAAAATATTTAGGTTAAGAGTGTTTGATCTACATTAGGTATTAGATGTGTTGTAAAATATGATTAAATAAATGAATTAAGTGTTCATATGAATAATATTAAGGAAACATGTTCAGTTATTAACACCAATAATTTCAAGGTTAGGTGTCATGATTGTCTACCATTATGTAAGGGTTTAAATAACACTAAATTTGACAACATTTATGAATGCCAATATTGTGGCATCATATTTGATGATCTAGACCTAAAACCTTAGGTTTAAAAAGCGAACTTGCCATATAGACTATTACAAAAAAATTAGTAGAAATTATTTGATTGAGAAGCAATAAGTAAAGCATAAAACTATAAATAATAATAAGTAATAATATAAAATGGTTCAATTTTAGTTATTAAAATATGTCTAGTTTGTTCAATAATTTGATTTAAAAAATATAAAGTAGAGTGTTAATTAACTTTGAATCTTAGTACATAAGTATGATAGTTGAGATTGAACTAATACATTATGAAAACAAAAGAGGAGAGAGATCAAAATTATGTTAGAATTTTTTATGGTAAATTTTCTAGAGGAGAACATGAGATTATTACAATATTAGACTAAAGTTGGAATTATTTTCTCTATTGATAATCTATTAAAGTCAAGAATGTGTGCATTTATGTATTTTCAATATGTTAGTGTCTTATACAATATTCTAGTGTTTGAAGTGGCATTGTGGTGTCATGTACTTGCATACTCATGTCCTCTAAATCTATTGACATAAAATTCATATGATTGTCAACTTCTACTATACTTACCATAGTATCTATCATTATTGAAATGATTTTTTTTGTGATTATTAAAAAGTTAGGGTCCTACCTCAATTAGAATCTTAAGAATGTTCCTACAATACTAGTTGAAAGAGTTTTGAACTGTATCACCCTAACTATTGGTCTAGGAAGCCACGACTTTGGAGGTATATGTGTGTAGAAATGGAGAACACCTTAGGTGTCTAAAAATGGTAAGCATGTTTTGAAGGAAGTAAAATGTGCTATCTCCATTCTTCTATTTTAGGTGGTATCCACTTAAATAAGTGTTTCAAACCTCATTTGACCATTTGAAATAAGTCAGGATTAGCATTAAGTCAAAATCAACATGATTGGATGATAACATTAAAGTTTGAATGCTTGAGACGTGAGTGGAAGGACTTGAGCATGGCACACTAGTGTCCTAGAAAAATAAAAGGTAGAGAACATGGGTGTACTAGGGTTTCTAATATGCAAGGGGTCATGTCCATGTGGAATGGTATTTTTTTGGGATAGTTTGTGGTCCAAGAGGGTAAAAAATAGTCAATGCCATGCCTATTATAAATGGGCACTAAATTGAGGAGAAAAATACAAATTATACATTTTTTGTCTCTATAAAAATATAATGACTATTATCATCATGGTTTTGAAAATTTCCAACGGTCAAGGAATTCTTCATGCCACCTCTATAAAAGATAGCATATAAATATTTTTCAATCATTCATTTTAGTGGTAAATGATTTTTTCCCAAGTTCTTGTTTATTTATTTTAAATATCAAGTTAAGAATAAGTTTTTTACTATGTGATTTATTTATGTTTCATTGAAATGATGCATTATTGATCATTAATT
Organism: Sequoia sempervirens; assembly: GCA_007258455.2. NCBI lineage: Eukaryota > Viridiplantae > Streptophyta > Pinopsida > Cupressales > Cupressaceae > Sequoia > Sequoia sempervirens. The sequence continues at coordinate 206,244 of VDFB02289011.1, read as the reverse complement.
CATAATAATAATGACTAACTTATCTTGCCATTAAAGATAATTAGAAAATTGTTTTAATAAATTTAAAATTTTAATATATTTATGACAAATAAAAGAAACTTAAAATTAAAAAATATGATAATCAAACTAAAAAAAACTTATATAAATAAGTTGAAAAATAAACACTAAAAATTAAAAATAACTATTATGAAAATAAAATAACTTATATCAAATATATAATAAAATAAAAAGGTAAACACTCATAAAATAAATTTAATATGTAATTACAACTTTAAAAATAAAAATAATAAAATTTTAAAAATAAAATATCTATTATATAATAATATTGAGTGCAAATACTCTTAACCTTGGAATTTGGAAAAGATAAATTGTATTGATAAACTTTGATACATATCATAGACAAATATATTTTGTGTTGATTGACGATGACATCATTTTTTATTATTATGGGGCAATCATGTTTATAGGTCTCTCTCCTTTTATAAGTCTTTTTGCATTGACAAGATTCTTTTAGGTATATCCATTTTGGAATATCCACTTCAACTTTGTCTTTGGTCTAAAGTTTTCTTTTGACTTGCCTATCTCTTGTGTGGTTTTAAAGTCTTATTAATCTTCTTTGGGCAATATTGTATATTGCTATAAAAAAAAATCATAATGTAATATCATTTTCTTACAATATAAGAATTTCTAATTAAATAAGAATAATATTTATTACAGTAATTATGAATTAAATTATTTTATAGTATTTTAAATAATTTTGTTAAGGTTAATGATATACAAGAATTGTGAGATTGTTGAAGATTTTTGGATGAAAGTTGGTTATTTGTAAACATGTTAAATATTTGGTATTATGTTTGAGTAACATGAATTTTTTTCAACTCTAATTTTAAATTGATTTGAAAGTTGTTTTATGTGTAAAATTTTAGAAAAATATTCTTCATAATAAAAATATAATGTGTAAAAATAGACTTGCTTATAAAGTGTTATATATTTAACCTACTTTAACGCTATTGTGTTCAAAAGAGAGGAATTGACACTATTAATATTAGAAAGAAATAAGGAATGGTAAAGTAAAAGGACCACAATAAATAATAACTAAAATGTCATTACGTGTTCCTCTATTCCTTTATTTAAATACTTATGGTGAACTTAGTTATGCTAGATTGTTAGAATACAAAAGGTCAACAACAATAATAGAAGTTTAAATCAACTGTAAATCAGATCTAACAATGTTTACCATAAGAAGTTACAAATCGACAATAACAATGAAAGCATAGAATACAAAAATGAACACCCAACATAGTGTTTAATGTGGAGAAACCCTTTTAGGGAAAAACTCCACAAAAGAAGAGATAAATAACTTGTATTATCAGAATATGTGATTACAATACATCCACTCTAACTCCTCTTCAGTCTTCAATCTAGCAACATCTGAGTACCTGTAAAACCTCCCATAATGTCTTCATCTCAACCCCTCAATACATAGACTCATGGTGGCTGAAAATACCACCATAAAACATTACTATGGGTTAAAAAAATGTTTCAAAACACCATGGTAAAAATCCATGTATGAACCTTACATACTAAACATCATCTCTTACATGCTAAACATTACACCCTCTTACAAGTTGTCATAAGAATCCCTAGAAAATAGGAGATGCTCTTACATGCATCATAGATCATCAATAGATTATGCAAAGATTCTCTTACACATGTCAAAACTTATTCTCACATCCAAAATGATATCCCAGGCTAATTTTAACCCTTACAGTTGTCATAGAATCCATCATAGCATCCTTAAAAATAGGCTTCCATGTTAGACCACTAAATGGGCATCTTTTGACAACTAATGACTTATTTTTCACAACATTGACACATGCAAAAAGTGCCAACTCAAAATCTCACGCCCCTTTTGATGGAGCACAATTCATTAATAACATAAATGATAATCTTGATAAATTATAAAATAAGAATAAATAAATAAATTAGGAATTGCCAAGGTTGAGACACCTTAATTCCTAACATTCTCCCACTTTTTGAATACCTTGCAAGAGCTAGGGGAATTGCACCATCATGGAAACAACTAGGTGTAAGAAACCAGGCATGTGCCTCCCTACACTAAATGAACTTATCTGTGCTCATAGGTTTGGTAAGATAATCTAAAAAACTCACCTTAGTGTCAATTTTCTTCAACTCAATTTGTCCATTAGCAATCATTTCTCGAACAAAATGGTATTGAATTGTAGCACCATAAATTATCACCCTTGACAATTTCACACTATGTTTTGCTCCCCTTTAAGTGCATGGACCTAATTGAATACCTAATTTCCTAAATTATGCATTCTATAACCCATTTTTAACAACTACCGATAAATTGCAAGCGGAAAAAATGCATTTATCTAATAATTTTCTCCTGATACCTTAATTTCCAAAAATAGGGTTGGGACACATATGCCCTAGGAAAATTAGTCCCCCTATTTTAGCTACAAATTCAAAGATGTCAATTTTGGCACTTTATTATTTACAATTCAAAGCCCAAATTTGGCTATCAAGATTTATTTTTTGGGAAATTATAATAAGAGCATATAAATTATAATGTTTCGATTATAAGGGAAAAACAGGTTTTGAAGGCACCCAAAACCATTTACAACAGAAGATACAAAATGTTGCAAGAAAGGATTTTCAAAAGACCGCCAACAGCAACCCAACAACCAAAAAACACAATCGGGCGGGTGCTATACTAAAAGACAAACAACTACCAATAGCACCCAACAACCACAAAACAACAAAACAACCTAAAAGAAACCTACACCTAGTAGGAAACATAAAGCAACAAAGAAAAAGACCAGGCACTAGTTCAAGCCACTAAGAGTGTTGGCCACCTCAATTTGTTGGTTCTTATGCCTTTTGACCATATCCAACAACTCCTTCTCAGCATCAAAATATTTCTTCCAATTAGTCAACCCTCTGCCAACAGGTCCTTTGTCATTGTCCTTAGCAACTTTTTTACCCTTTCCCTTAGTCACGTGCTCTTTCTCCATAAGCTCAGAGAAATAAACCGGATCCTCCCTGAGCTCACTTATTTTTCTGAAAAGGATTTCCAAGAAGTTTGTGCTCTTCTTCACAGAGATATGGCACGCCTACATTAATTTTTTGATATACACATTTATACCTAAAACCTTGACTTCCAGAGCCGTCAATCTTTCATCACACAGAGACTTAAAGTCCTGATAGGAACCTTCAAGGTCCACCATTATGTCTTTAAGAATGTTTGTCACTGAACCCTTCAAAACATTCTTCATATTTTCCTTCAAACCTCTTATTTTAATATTAATCTTATTGAACTCCTGTAGAGTCCATTTGGCTAATTTAAAGGTACCAGTGGCCCCAGCTCTAGCCATATACAACAATTCATACATGGAGGTAGCATCATCATCAAGGTAAGAAAAGTACCCATACAGAGGATTTACCTTCAAGGGCTCCTATTTGTCTTTTTTCTTTTCTGCATCCTCCTCATCCAAACCCCTAATCTCCTTGTCCTACTTTTCATTGGGCAAATCATGCATGGAAGAATCCTCAATGGCCATCATCTTATCACCAAAATCCTTATCCTCACCAGCCACATTGGGGTCCTTAGTCAGAACCTTAGAGGCCTTGTTTTTTAGGTTAGCAATATGCTTCAACAACCTCCTTGATTTGTCAACCAAACCCACAACATTATCCTGTGTCCCTGCCTCAAGAACACCACCAAAAAAATCTTTACCAACAACCACCTACATAGATTTGGGAGATGAATCACCCAACCCCACCTTTGTGTCCTCAGTCTTAGAAAGGGCGAGCCGCTTAGCAGTCCTATTGCACTTATCACCAACCACCTTCCTCTTCTTCAAAGACGTAGTCATAGCCGTAGGAGAAACATCCTCCTCATTTTCATTCCATTCCTCCTCATCCAAAGAGGACTCTGAACCCGATGACCTAGTCATATCACTTAAAGCTTTATCCTTGCCCTTGATGATCAGAGCAGGGATGAGAGTCTTGAAATGCTCCATAATTAATAAAATAAGCCCTTCATGGAGGATGGGGGCCCTCCTATTCTTCAGATGTGTGTACACCGAGACCTCCAAAGACAATAACAAAAAGAAAGGGAATGAAATGAACAAACCATGTCTGAAATGGTTGAGAGTAAAATGATGACCAAGAATAGCCCTAAACCTCCCTTCCAGAGTCACGTAACACATAAGCACTTCAACAACACTCACCCAAATTTTCTTGAGGGAATTTCTCTCATAGCCCCAACTCTCCAATTTGATTAATTGCTTCCACTCATCATCTTTAAAAAACTGGACCATCACCTCCTCATTACTCTTTTTATCCTTGAAGAAGTTTCGGCCCATAGTCGGCATCTCAATAACAGTGGCAACCAAATCCTCATTTACCTTCACTTCTAGACCTTTAACCTTAAGATTACGATTATGCCAGAAAGAAACAAATTGCATCGAGGCATTAGGGTCATTCCCATGCAATCTCTCCAAAAATGGAGTAAAATTACCATGGCGTAGAATATTCCAGAGCTTTTTCTTTCTCTGAATGTCTCCACATGAATGCAAATCGATTATGCTCCTATCACCACCCATGGCTACTAACACAAGACTCATAAAACCCTTGTGAAGAACACTGAACTAAAGACTAGAGAGCAACAAGATACCCACAAAGTGTGCAAAATGGAGGAAGGTACTAGACCATAAATGTCGCATCACCTCACCCCACACCATCATTTCTTAATAAAATCATAGCTTTCTCTGGAAGGATCGATCCCTCCTCCCATGAACAAAATTCATTTAAACTGACAGCCTGGTTGGCAAAAAAATCTGCCAACGAGTTCCCTTCTCGGTAAACATGAGAGACGTGGGTCTCATCACAAGATTGCAACATGATAATCATATCCTTAATGAGTTGGTCGACATTCCAACTCAGAGTATGAGTGCCACGTAGATAATTTATTATGTTCATGGAGTTTACTTCCACCCATAATTTGGAGTATCCTTTACTAATAACATATCTAACACTTATGAACACAACCTCTGCCTCCGCCTAATGATTGGTCTAAGTTCCCAATGGGAGTGCCACTGCGCCAAGGAGTCTGCCAGCATATAAATTATAATGTTGTTAATGTAATTGTCATTAAAAATTCATATATATTGTGGCACTAATATTTGGGTCACATTAGTGAAAAAGGTCAACGTACCATTGATAATAAAATGTTGGTTGACAGTTTTTCTAATTATTAAGTTGGATTTTTTTTTGTGAACATTGTGAGCTTGGAAAATATAATAGATCTTTATTTCCTATTGAAAGTATTGTAGCTAAGATATTATTAGAAATTTTTCATTCATATGTTTGGTTGAGTGGCTGTGGGTTCCATAGAAAAATATCATTATTATGTTACATTCATTGATGATGCTTCTAGATAAACCTATATTTATTTTATGCATTCACAATTTAAAGTTTTCATTAAGTTTAAGGAATTTTAATCCTTAATTGAAAAGAAAATAGATTATAGGATAAAGCTATTGAGATTTTAAAATAGTGATGAATATTGCTCTAGGTAATTTGGTGAATTATGTAAGAATTCCATTATTGTTTGGGAAAAGAATACAACTTACACTCGCCCAAAAAATGTTGTTGTAGACATAATAAACCAAACCTTAATGAAAATAGCTAGAAGTATGTTAAATGGTGTGTAACTAGATGGGTTCTTTTGATAAAGGATGTAGGTACTACATGTTATTTGATTAATAGATATGATTATTTAGATCTTGAGGATAAAATTTATTTTGAATTATAGTAGATAAAAAAATATTTTATCTTCACATTTAAGGATATTTGGTTATGAAGCTAATTTTCATGTGTTTTAGGGAAAGTGACCTAAACTGGATCTAAAATCTTACAAATGCAAATTTATTGGTTATAGTGAGAATGTTAAAAGTTACATTATTTAAAATACTCTAACCCAAAAAATGATATGTGTTTTTTAGGAAGTTTAGAGCTTGTTTAGGTGAAGAACAACCAAAAGAAAATAAATAAATAAAAAATTAGTCCACTTTGAATCAAAAATAGAAAATCAAGAAGATGCACATGTAGAAGAATAGTTAACTAGATCAAAGTATGGAAAGGAATAAGAGTGTTTATATGAGATTTAAAATGATGATGTGTAGGATGATCACATCAAAGAAGAATAGAAAAATTCTATTACTCCTACTTTGAGAAGATCTATGAGAAAATTAAATCTAGTTAACAAGTATAACTCACTAGATTTTTGTTGTATATTTACTTTGTTTTTGATATATTAAGCAACATTTAGAGGGCGTTGTACCTTTTACACGATGAGCCCAAAGGGCCACAAAAGATTAGTCTAGGGCATCAAACCATTAAAACATAAACCACCAAAAAACAAAACATAGAAACATCAGACCAACAACCAGCAAGTAATGACCCAACCAAAATAGGACACAACAACAACAGACTAACCAATACCCTCCCATTTATGAGAGAGGAGGTTAATAGCATCCTCCCCAACCCAGTTGGGATCCTCCTCCATAGTCTTCTTGTCCATTTCTTCCTTGAGCACAACAAAAAGGGTACTAGAAGCATGGTGGATCATTTTGACAGTGAACCGAGTCATCCCAACGAATTTCCTTTCGAGTTTGTCCATCCGATCCAACAACATGCTATGATCATCCATGTTGTCCACAGTCTTTGCATTATCTTCATCCATAGCTTGAGGGTCTGAGGACTGGGTCATTGAATCCTCCTTGAGCATCTTGTTGAGGTCAGAAAAGTGACTAGGACCTTCCACAAATTCCTCCTCCTCCTCCTCCACCGTATCTTCCTCCTTCCTCTTGCCTTTACTCTTAGACTGCTCCTCATCACTAGAAATATCATTCACCAACACTTTATTACTATTTTTTGCAAGTTTGTGGGATCTCCGTGGGATTTACTTTGTTGAGTACTAATAATCAACAAATATTTTTAGGGATAAATCTCTTTAGAGGATATCTATTCCTAGATCCAATGTATATAGGAGGAGATGATGGCCTTGGTTAGTTGTGACACCTTGGATCTTCTTTTTTTTCCAAGGAAAGAAAGCACATTGGTTGCAATTTGGTGTATAATTTTTTGATGTAGATGGTTAATTAGAGAAATATAAGGATAGATTGGTGGCCAAGGGATATTTTCAAAGAAGGATTTTATTTTCTGATTTCCAGCTCCCAATACTTCTTGGAGTGTGTTCATTGATTTTTCATTCAAAAAATTCCAAGAAATAGTTACACACGAGCTTATGTCTATTTTCCCCAATAGCCCTAGTTACAATGTCATAAAATTTGACAACTTTTGCCATACTTTTTGCAACTTTTCACCACAACATGTAGACAAAACAATTAAAGGACCCTTACATGACTACCATAGTCCTCATAAGACTTTATTTGACCCCTACAATCACAACCAAAACTCCTAACATCCTAAAAAGCATAAAAAAACTATTTAGAGTGATGCCCCTACATCAATGTCTAACCCTAGTAGAGAGTATTGCATCTTCATTGAAAGAATATCTAGATATTTTTGTGGGAATTTTGATTACTATTTGTGTTATCATGGTAATGATGATGTGGAAAACTAATTGGATATGCAAGGATTCATTGATGTGGATTGGACATGTAACTTAGATAGTTGAATGTCTACTAGTGACTATTTTTTTCTTTGTTTGGTGTTGCAATGAGTTGGATGAATAAAATATAGCACATATTTACATTATCCAGCACCAAAGTATAATATATGGCTACTGCACATGTCTCTAAGGAGTTAGTTTGGTTACAAATACTTTGTATAGGTATTTGTTTTGATTGTAGGTTTGTTAGAATTATATGTGATAGCCAAAGTGTTATTTTTTTGCTAGGAATTCCATGCATCATTCTTGAACTAATCGTGTTGACATGTTTAGTATCACTTTATGTAAGAAATGACTGAAAATAATAAGGTCTTGTTAGAGAAAGGTTAACACTCTTAATAATGATACAAATTTTCATACAAATTGAGTGACCACAAATAATTTATCTTGGTGTAAGAAGGTCATGTACCTTGATTCTTGTACTTAATTTTATTTGTATTTCCTTTGGATGTATTTTCAATGTATAATATCAAGTGGAAGAATGTTAGGATTAAGATGTCATTTACCTTGTAATTCCCTGTATATTTTATGTATTTTCAACACTATTAGAAAGTGGTATTGGATGCCTAGGGTGTAACTAAAAAATAATTTGTGATTAAGATGCTTTGAGAATCTAAGTATTATATTTTATATGCATTCATGAAGGAGGTGGAGTTGGAAATGGTACATGAAATTATTTTGATTAAATTTCTCAACTTGGGTATGAGGATTGAGTAATGGAGTATCTTCCATGTTGTTGGTGGGTCCCATATGAGTTGGGTGATGATTTTGGATGCCTAACTTGGGATATTGGCCATTATGGAGGAGTTATGAGTCAAAGATATAATTTAAATTATTAGTATGGAAGTTATTTTTTCTATTCATGACTCATTGAGAGTGACATTTATTGTTCTCAAAAGAGTCTCTTCATTTTGGATGTGGATAGTTTCTTCATTTTACCATGAGCTAACTATACATTATTTTGGAAAACCATTTACAAGACTCTTCTCTCATTTGTCTTTAATTTAGAGACATGAGATAGTAGTTTCATAAGTTTATTTTATAAGTACATAAGTGTTGCTAGAGTGTTTTCAAAGTGAAGAGAGTTGTGGTGGATGTATCTTTTTTTTGAAGATTAATACATGTTTGTCCTCTTGCTCATGTGATTTTTTTGAAAGGATTTATCCATGTAAATCATGTGTTCAAATGATTTGTTGATATTATTTGTATTGATGAGTTTATGCAATCACATAATCACCAAATTGTAATTCTTGGATAAACAATTAAATTTTACATTTGCATAAACTTCTAAGAGATTGTACATTGCATGTATGTAATGGTGTTTGTTCCACACTTGCTCTACGGAGTTGATGGAGTGTTGTTTTTGTTGCTATGGAGTGCCAAAGTGCTACTAAAAGTGCTTGATAATGCAAGAGGATGTTGGAGCTTGTGAAGAAGATGGATTGAATGCTTAGAGGATGAAATGAAGGAATGCAGAGTGAATTTGAAGGAGAGAATGATGAAAACGACCATATTTGGGTCAGTTGGTCGAAGAGGGCATTACAAATTGACCTCCAATGGGAAGTGTAATGCCTCTATAAGCTCTAGACACAGGAATCTACCAGGGACATAAGTGCGTTGCGTGGGTGTCCCCGATAGTTATTCCTCTGCTAATGCACAAAACAAACGCCAAGTGGAACAAAGGTAGTGGGCTTATGTGGAATTTAGCCTTCAAATTTGGTTTTCTAAAGTGAGGAAGGGTAAAAGGGGAATTTGCATAAGGGGCACAAATTCACTCCTATACATTTTTCCCCCACTTTAGTGAGTACAAATACTAATGAGTACTTTAGTAAAGTAGATTGAAGAAGTAGTAGAGTTAGAAATGTACACCTGAACTGTCGAGGAAGCAAACCGCGATCTGGTGAACTCAAGAGCACAAGATAAGTAAAGGACTCCATAGCCCCACAAAACTATGAAGCTAAAGAATGAAAGTGTCTTACAGGCCCACAGACTTGCAAGGAGACAACCCCCAAGATCTCTCACATGAAGGAAGCCCCGAGAAGAAAGAACCTCACAAGCTTGTAGACCTACAAGGAAGGTGTCCTCCAAGATCTCTCACATGAAGGATACCCAGAAAGCACCTTACAAACCCGCAGATCTACAAGAAAGTGTCCCCCAAGATCTCTCACATGGAAGAAGCCAAGAAAGGACCCTACAGACCCACAGACCTGTAGGGAAGGTGTCCTTCAAGATCTCTCACATGAACGAAAATCCAATAAAAAGCGCCCTATAGATTAACAGACCTGCAGTGGAACCACCCCCAAGATCTCTCGCATGGAGGAAGCTCAGAAGAAGTTCCCTATAGGCCTGAAGACTTGTAGGGAGGTATCCCCCAAGATCTCTCACATGGAGGAAACCCAAGGAAAGTGGACTCCGCAGAGTTAGAAATCAACTTCACAGGTGCACCCGTGAAGCGACATGTTTACCCGCAGATAAAACATGTTAGAAAGCGGCCACCCAGGCAAGGAAGTGGGCAGTCTTGTAGACCATCAAAAATTTGGAAAAATTTCAAAAGGGTCCCTTGAAAACCCTGGCATGAAGAAGGGGTCCACTCAAGGGATGTGTTGTTCAAAAGTACAAAAGAGATATTTCTTTCTTGAATCGAATGATCATCAGGGAATCCTTTTGAAAGATGTTCACTTCATCAAGGAATTTGAAAGGAAGAATATGCCCCCACACGAGGAGAAGATCAAAGTTGTTCCCACTTTGGAGGAAGGTTCTCAAGTTCTTTCTTTATGAACCCATGATGAAGGAAACATGTTCCATTAGAGTTTCAAGTTGAGAATGCGATTCTTGAAAAGAAGTTTGTGAAGATGGAAATGAATGCATTTTATAAAAATAAAAGTGTTGAAGAAGTGGCCTTGTCACACATAAGAGGGAAAACTCAAGCAAAGAAGAGAGAAAGATAAAAGAAAAAGGAAGCAAGAAAGATTACGAACAAAGGGCACAAGGGTAGCTTGATATTTCAGGGTTAGAACTGCTCATAAATATATATAATTATAATAATAGTATATAAAACTAACTGTCATCAAGCCCCTACTATATCAGACCATGTGAAGAATGCACAAGAAGACAAAGTAAAAATAAAAAATTGGGTCAACATGGAAGGGAAGCCTAAATGCTCCCAACGCTTTGCATCATCCCCAATTTATCGAAAATCAAGTCACAAACATGGAAGAATGATGATAAAAATAGAAGAAGGTTTATGACACAAAAACCACACCTAAATCCAAGCACCAACAAGGGTGACAAGGGTCATACAGGAACACATAGCACGATCACAGGGGAACACATCACAACACACACACACACACGTCTAATCTAAAGATAAAGAAGGGGCCTCCCCTTAACACTGATTGACCAAGAGGTGGTAGGATTCCTACTCTAGATTATTGTAGGGAGAAGGAGGATGAGCTTGTAGTTGTGGAATGTTAAGAGGAGGAGCATCTGAACCTCTCGCAACAAGGGCTAAGGAAGAGGGCCCTATAAGGTCCTCTCCACCAAGCTCTTGTGGAGCTAAGGTCAAAATTTTTGCAAAGATTTCTGACAAGGCTGGAACCTCATCTAGAGAGTTAAACATGCACTTAATAGGAGTTCCATGTTTCACCTCAATGGACAGAGAAGGTTGCACTCGAGATTCACCGCTAGGCTTGCCGAGTGATTCAGGAGCGGTGATGAACTCGGGGGAAGCCGAGATTGGTTTTGTCACTAGGATAGAACAAGTCAGTGTAGGACCACCTTTTAGAGAAGGTGGGCTCCTCTTACGTCCTCCATTGATGGAAGAAGCACTCTCCACCTTCTACTTCGTCGAGGGACGCAAACTCCCCACAAATGAGGCAAGAGGTGTAGAGGAAGAGGAGGAGAGAACCACAATAGACATGACCGAAATGTTAGTCATATCTATGGGTTTTAGGAAAGGTGGGACATCCAAGAGGGACATCAAGAGAGGCAACTCCACCGAAGGAGAGATGAACACCTACACCATTTTGGGGTTAGGCGTGTTTGCACTCGCAACAGAAGTTGGGAGTGATGTAGAACTAGACTGAACAGAAGCAGAGGGGAGGAGAGAGGAGGACGTAGTGAGAGGCCCTGATATAGGGGTGGTCGTCTCCTCTTCCTTCCTCTGTAAGGTGGCCTACTCACCCATGAGAGCCTTTCATTGGTGCTTACAGTTGCGTGCAAGGTGGTTTATGTGACTCTTTGAAACAGAGACTGAAGGTTGTGAGGGAACGAAAGGCTCCTGCTTAGCAATGTAAGTTTCCACTATAGTCATTTCTGGTGGAGGAATAAACTCCTAAATAGGAGTAGGAGGAACAGGTTGAGCAATAGTGGGGGGAGTCATCTCAAGTGCCTCAGTAGCGGGCCTCTTCCCGTTTACTGCTTTTGGAGTAGAAGTGGTAGGAGGTTGCGGAGGTCGAGACAAAGATGACTCTCTATGAGGACCTTTTCCTCTACCATACATGTAGTACCAAGGTCCAGGTGGTTTATTAGGGAGGTCAGATATCTAAATCTTGAGTCTATTCCAAGGAAGGATCATCAGACTCAATGGGTAAAAGCTAGGCTTTCTCATCCAATACTCCACCCAAGAGAGGGGAGCAAACAAGTCATTCTGAGAGGAGGCAAGCTTCTCCTTTCCTTTTTAGGAAGGAGAGGCAACTGGTTGTTGTGCTACAGGAAGAGACAATTTTGGTTGTCCTTTGTCCCCGGTCTTGTACTTTACGTAGTTCTTGTAAAGTAGGTCCGTTCTTGGAGGAAGCGGACCAACTGGGGTGGGCCAAAAATGGTCTAATGAATATCCCCCATGGGACACCAAAGGATGGTATCCAGTGTCATGCACTACATACATGACACCTTCATGGGAGAACTTTAGAAATTTATGAATAACAGAGGTGATTCCATTCATGGAAGCTAGCCAAGGTATGCCTAGCTTCATCCTAAATAAATCCAACTCTAGAATGACATCAAAAACTGTGTCAACGACCCTAGGTCTGTTCTTGGAGGAAGCAGACCAACTGGGGTGGGCCAAAAATGGTCTAATGAATATCCCCCATGGGAAACCAAAGGCTAGTATCCAGTGTCATGCACTACATGCACGACACCTTCATGGGAGAACTTTAGACATTTATGAATAACAGAGGTGATTCCATTCATGGAAGCTAGCCAAGGTATGCCTAGCTTCATCCTGAATAAATACAACTTCGGAATGACATCGAAAACTATGTCAATGGCCCTAGGTACAACTAGGATGGACAAGGTTATCGATCCATATGGCTTCAGAGAAAGACCATTGTGTGTACGGGTGGTAGATCTTGTTTCTTCATATTCCTTTCTGTGTAATGATTTAAGCCACAATGTCTCTTCTGTGATAACATTGACTTCACTCATGGGGTCTACCAAGACTCCTATCACAATGTTACCATTGAGGCGAGCGAGAATATAGAGAGGAGAGGGCTTGTTATTTAGGGGAAAGTCTTGCAAAGTGAATGTCACATCTGGCGAACTGGTCGCAGGCTGTGCGGTAGGGGTAATCGTGACCATATTAACATAGGCCTCGGGCTAAGTGATAGAATCAGTGGGATTGAAAATAATGTTAATAGAATGTGACAGAAACAGGTCTATGTATATCTACAATTCACTATTCACTTTCATCAAGGATTTATTTTTATTTTGTTTGCTACCATCGAGATGAATAGTACCTTCCTCAATGCGGTCCTGTATCTCATGATGCAGGTGCATACAATGTTCAATATCATGTTCGTTGACTCGATGGTATTGAAAATAAGTACTCGCATCATACCAATTAGGGTAAGGTTCCTTAAGAGGTTTAGGGTTTGGCAAGGTTACAATCTTATCCTTTAACAACTTTTGAAAAATGGAAGAATAAGATTTTGATAACTTTGTGAACTGTCGGTTGCGTCTCAGGCCATTGTCATTTGTAGCGGCTACTACATTCGCAATAGCTTTTCCTTTCTCAGAGATCGATATGATGGACTTTCCTTAAAAATGGGAGCGCGAGGAGGGTCCCCCGAATTGAACCACCATTTGCTGATACTCCCGTAGGGCTGCACACAAATACGTGAAATAAGGGTATTTCATAAGGGAAAACTTCTCTTGCCAAGGCCTTTGTAAGTTCCCTATGAATACCTTCTACACGTAAGAATTGGGCAGCGGATACGATATTTGTGAGAAGATCACTTGATACCGTGTGATGAAGTCAGTAATCTTTTCATTATCACCTTGTTTGCATCGGACGAGATCCGGAAAGGTCATCTTTGGCCTGATGTTAGCTTGAAATTATCGTAGAAATTAGTTTACAAGTTGGTCAAATGAGAAAATGGAATTGTCAGGTAAGGAACAGTACCACTCGAGTGTCGTATCCTTGAGAGATTAAGGGAATAGTTTGGACATCAATGCATCATGATGGAAGAAATATGTGCACAAGGCGTTAAAGGCGGACACATGCGTTTGTGGGTCCCCTTGACCGCCGTATTTCTCAAATTTAGGAATCTCTATTCCCTGAGAGAAGGGAATGTTTAGAATCGTGACCGACAATAGGCTATGCTAGAAGAAGGGTTGGAAGATAGGCTGGGAAAATGCTTGGGAGAGACTCACCAACTGGCTCTGCATCTTACCCATATTCTGAAGAAGAGTGTTCAGAATAGGGTCATTGGAAGATATAGGGCCAGAGGAACCTCCTCTAGAACTGCCACCAGAGCCACCACTAGAACCACCGGTGTGACTACCACAGGAACCACTAACGGAGCCATCACCACCAATAGGACCTCCACTGGAGCCACCTTCCCTTCCAAAGCCACCACCATGACCTCCACCAGAATTGCTTCCACTAGCACCACCTCCGCTGCCGATGCCACCACCACCACTAAAGCCTCCATCGCTCATCTCACCAAAACCTCCACCACTAGAGGTGACAGGAGAGGTGAAGCTAAAACCCAAGGGGATCTTGTTCATTTTGATAGTGTTGAGTCCCTAAAAGGCAGAGGGGATGTTGATTGAGGGTACATTATCAGTCATGTATACAGACGTAGGAGGCATCGACAATCCTAGCTATCTCTCATGATCTTCAAAAGTGGCTCCTCGTGTAATATTAGGATTGCTTGGAGGAGCACATGCATCAATCAGACTAGAGAGACTAGCCAAGAGTTCTATGCCTGTTCGGTCTTTTCCCACCATATACTTTAGTTTATCGATAACCCGAGCAACTCTTGCCAACTTCGAGTCTCTTTCGAAGTGATGTTCCAAGTCACCTAGCCCTTTGATGAGGGCAGAGACATATTTTGCAGGTATGTGAACAACCTCATGCTCATCTACTGACGATGGTGTAGGAGACGCAGGAGGAGTGGAGACGTGATCGGTCTCATCAGAGAATCCTATCTCACCCCTTGACAACTACTCTTGTGCGGTGATACCAACGACGAATCCAACAAAAAGGCCTGTAGAGAAATCAACAGTGATGTTCATCCTCTCCATTGAAAGGTGTCATATACTTCTCCTAACAATATACCTGGAGGTTTTGGACTGGGTTGTGATGCTCATAAACCTTCACAACACTCAAGTACACAACAACCACAAGGTACAAGGGGAAAATCCTCAACACCAATGGATGAACAGACGTTGGTTCACATCGGGTTCACCAAAAATGTAAGAGAGGGGGACCAACCACGTTCAAGGCCCTAGGTCACAGAGAGCCAAGAGTGGAAGGCTTCCCTAACTTACTTCAGCTTAAAGGGGTGTTTAGAGATGAAGGACGAGAATGATGAGGACTGTGAAGTCCTTCAACCACTCTGCAACCCGAGATTCGAGATGGGGCTAGGCGACCTATTCTCGGGTTCAACACTATGCCTTATGAAACTCTTTGTCCGAGGATGAAAGTGCGATTCTGGGATGACAAAATGACACACTGGCATCTCTCAGGTGCGCTAGCATTCATATAGCTAGAGGACCAAAAAGACAAGGTTAACCACTAGAAAAAAGACTAATGGCCTAGCTAATGGTTTTTAAGGGAACAAAATAACACTATGAAATAAGAAATATATAAACGAATGTGATAAAGTGAGTAGATTAAAGCTAGGGTGACAAGAATGATCTCACAAAAGACCCCGTTCTCCAGCTAGCTCCAAGAAACACGTCTACCTGCACACAAAGAAGAGGGAAATTGTTGGGTGGCTGTATAGGGGTCTGCCTCAGTCAGACCCCCATTTTGGTGTTTTCACCTCCACAGATAGCCAAGAAAGTGCGATTCTGGGACGACAACATGGCGCACTGGCATCTCTTAGGTGTGCTAGCATTCGTACAGCTAGAGGATAAAAAAGACAAGGTTAACCACTAGAAAAAAACTAATGGCCTAGCTAATGGTTTTTAAGGGAACAAAATAACACTATGAAATAAGAAATATATAAACGAATGTGATAAAGTAAGTAGATTAAAGCTAGGGTGACAAGAATGATCTCACAAAAGACCCTGTTCTCCAGCTAGTTCCAAGAAGCACGTCTACCTGCACACAAAGAAGAGGGAAATTGTTGGGTGGCTGTATAGGGGTCTGCCTCAGTCAGACCCCCGTTTTGGTGTTTTCACCTCCACAGACAACCAAGATAGTGATAATGGAGAAAAAGTATGATAAAGGAGAATGAAAGAAATGAACACAATAACACTACAAAACAATATTATGCTACTCAACCAAATCGTAGAGGAGAGGAGTAGAAAGCTTACCACCTCCACCAAGAGCTCACTAGCTAATGGAGGAGAAAATGAAAGGACTCAAGCCCCTACTGCAATGGTGTTTGTTCCACACTTGTTCTATGGAGTTGATGGAGTGTTGTTGTTGCTTCTATGGAGTGCCAAAGTGTTGCTAAAAGTGTTTGAGAATGTAAGAGGATGCAAAAGAGGATGTTGGAGCTTGTGAAGAAGATGGATTGAATGCTTAGAGGATGAAATGAAGGAATGAAGAGTGAATTTGAAGGAGAGAATGAGGAAAACGGCCATATTCGGGTCGGTTGGTCGAAGAGGGCATTACAAATCGACCTCTAATGGGAAGTGTAATGCCTCTACAGGCTCTAGACGCAAGAATCTGCTAGGGACATAAGCGTGCCGCATAGACATCTGCGTGTCACAGGGGCGTCCCCGACAGTTATTCCTTTGTCGACGCACAAAACAGATGCCAAGTGGAACAAAGGCAACAAGCTTATGTGGAATTTAGCCTTTGAATTTGGTTTTCTAAAGTGAGGAAGGGTAAAAGGGGAATTTGTGTAAGGGGTGCAAATTCGCTCCTATACATTATGTATATGTATATATGTATATATATACATACATACATATATATACATACATACATACATACATACATATATACATACGTATATACATATACATACACAAACATATATATGTGTGTACATGTATATATATGCATGTATATACATGTGTGTACATGTGTATATGTATATGTATATACACACACATATGATCCTAAGATCTTAATTAATGTTTTTGATTATTGAAATAACATACAAGTGATGTCATTTTATACAAGTCCTAAAACACATTTTTTTAACACATACCAATAAATTATTAAATTAATTTGAAATCATAACAAATTTAAATTTAAAACTAAAAAATTCAACCATACTTATAACCTTAACTTATATATATATATATATATATATATATATATATATATATATTTTAAAACTAATAATTCTTTCCAATATACCATATCAAATAAAAGCATTTATAAACACTATAAAATTAAAGTCTTTACACAAAATAATATAAAACATTTTTTTTTGAAAAAATTTCACCTTTAAACATCTAAATCATAAGATAGCTCTAATTTTACTTTCCATGCAATACCCATTGATGGACAAGGCATTTTAGGATGAGATTTCATTATCCCTTTTAAATCTTAAATTAGAATTATATTTTATTGGTTCAACTCCCAAATTTATATTTGAGATTTCATTGTCCCTTTTAACCATAAATTAGAATTGTATTTTATTGGTTCACCTCTTAAATTTATATTTGAGATTTCATTCACCTACTTACTTTTTCTCTATTGGCTTACGCATGCATTAGAGAAGTGGGTGTATAAGTTTACGGGCACATTGACTATGTAGCCATGTTGTGAGGATGGTGTGGTCCACTTAAACAAAGAAATATACCCACTAATTCAGAAAGATATGCTCAAAGAAAATGAAAGGCAATGATGAGAACAATGTGTCTCACATCATGGAGGAAGTTTCCAATAAGGAGGCTAGATTTCCTCAAATTAGATACCTAGAGGATTTAGTCTCATCATGGCATCGAGTTCTTGTTTAGAATGCAATGTACCATTTCCACAAATTAGGAACACATTGGGGGAAGAAGATGCATGAACTTGGAAGGTATTGACTGACTTTTCTTTAACAAAGTTCTTCGTTTTTCAAAGATGATTTGGTTTAATTTGTGAGGTCTTTAATAGGAAATTTATTTTTATTTTCAAAGGGATTTGAATATTGGCATATGGCAAATTCACTAATGGAAAATTCACCACCAACAATTCATCGTGGGGAAATTCACTGCCAAGTAAAATTCACCCCCAACGATTCACCGTGGCGGAAAATTAACCACATTAATATTTTTAATAAAATCAAAGTTTTTGAAATATATATTAAAAAATATCCATAACAAATTCTCCGCCAAGTAAAATTCACCCCCAACAATTCACCGTGGCGGAAAATTAACCACATTAATATTTTTAATAAAATCAAAGTTTTCGAAATATATATAAAAAAATATTAATGCGGTTAATTTTCGGCTGAATTGCTAGCAGTGAATTTTCCCACGATGAATTGCTAGCGATGAATTTTCCTAGAGCCTTGAATATAATATCAAAATAAAATATTTTAAATATATATTTACTTACAGTTGTATTTTAAAAAGTGTAATGGTTATGTCGAAAATAAATTATATGTTTAAGTAACATGTTTAATAGAGGAATGTAATAGAGTATATATATAGTTGTATTCAAACTAAAATATATTTTTATTGTTCAAAAATAAAGGTGAAATTGTATTACATAATTTAGGATTTTGATATATAAAGAATATAATATACAAATAGAAGCACTAGATGCACAATGTTTTTGTATTATATTTGTTTGTAATCCTTTGGAGTTTTATTTGTAGTACCTTCGATTTTGTTTAAATTTGAGCACTGTTTACCTTTATTACTTTTAGTTGATCTTGACATTTGATAGACTAGCTTGACATGCATTGTTTCTTTATAATACTTTTTTTTTTTCTAGATTGGAATAGGATACTAAACTAAAACCATTAATTGGTAGCTTGTTTTGTTTTAAAATTGTATTGTGCAAACAATAAGAACTTAATTTATATTCGTTAATGTAAATAAAGCAAAAATATATATAGTTAGGATAAGTTGGAATCTTTTTGTATCGGTTTATGGTTGACAAATATTTGGTTGTATATCAAAAAGGTCTTAATGAACACGTTATGAATGAATGTTTTGTAAATCATATTTCATGAAAAGAATAAATTGAAAGATGTTTGTGATTATTTTCAACTAACATTTGTATATCTCAATTTGCTATAATGAGAGTAATTGTAGGTGAACCTCTTTTTTTTTTCTAATAATTGTAAATGGATTGTTTTGCATTCTAAAGTAGTAATGAAAAGAGAATGTTAGTTTTATATGAAGCTTGTTGATTGATTTAACTCTAGAAATACATATAAATGTTAAGTCTTGTCTTTCTATTTTACTCATATCAATTATCACCATATTTAGTGTTAGGACTTACGATGTATGTATAGTAATTGCCTATGCCATAGATAATGGTATTTCTCTATGGTTACCTAGTGATATAGGTATAGTTTTTGGTTAGTTTTAGTTCCATGGCAGACCATTATAGTCATCAATCCTTACTACAACATACTATTACTGTGAAAATATATATTACCCACCTAGTTTACTTTTAGCTAATACCTAGTAGACCTATTCACACTAGCTTAAGCTCAATTAAAAGCATTTTTGTCTCACCATAGGTACACTACACATGTTCTCACACTTTTCCTAAGTGTTCTATAAGTTTCATAGTTCTTGGAGGGTTAGTTAATGGTTCATTCTCACCTTCCTTCTTCCTCCTTTTCGACCTACATATACAAGGAGTTCATTTTATATTCTTGATTCACTTTATGATAGTTTTTGATATCTTATATTATTATTCAATTTTAGAAATATTTTAGATATTGCATTCATTTTTTTTCTACCCCAATATCATATTAGAGCCATGAATTATAAATTCCTTCCTAAATTTTATGAATCTTACACTTAGGCCTATCAATTTGCATCATACAGCCAAATGGGTACCATTATTGAGTTTGGGAGGCACAAAAAAGTAAAAATTCTCTATTTTTTTTTCATTTTTCACGTAGGAATTTTTTAAATAATTTTATGAATAAATTTAAATTTAGTTTACATTTCTACAAATTGATTTGTTTTATGACCAAGGGGCATATAAAATGCTAAAAGGAAGTGACATTTATCATCTCTAATAACCCCTCCATCCCAAGTAGCACCTGAGTTGCCTTTTGAGGCACCATCCAAATTTATCTTAATCCCTTCAAAGGTTGGGTCCAAACCACCCCATCTTTGAACTTATTCATATTATTTTAAATGGGGTTGAAATATCAAACTGGAGGTTCCAAGCTTTAGAAATCTCAAGGTTTGATTGGTAAACCCCAATTTTGGAAGTATTGGAAATATTTTCAAAGATACCTAACATTTGTTTTCTTAATGGACATAATAATAAGGTTAGCTACCCTTATCACACCCCCTTCTTTTCCCCAAAAAATAGGATTATTTGTCTCCTTCCATAAACCCCATGCAACATGGTGAAGCATAAAAGACCTGTTACCTATTTTTCACTGCGAGCTCAAACAGGTAGAGCTGAATCAAATTCATGAATTATAGGTACATAATTTTTGAAGTTTTGCTGATAAATTATTCATTGTTCATCACATAGATCAGATTACATCTAGATCACAGTTTTATTGTGCAAGTATTTAAAACAAAATATTGAAAATTTTGCATAATAATGCCTTTTATTCATTTTGTAAAAAACACCGAATCTTGCACAAGCCGCGAGAGTAACTGAATTTGATTATGACAATCAAATGATGAATATAAAATTCAGAGATAAACTACACTACTAAAAATAACGTAAGCGCAAAGAAGAGGAGCAATTCATCATTTCCTGTGATGATGAATAACTTTCATTGATGTCTTCAGTCGTTGCGCCTCCAAGTTGTTGCAGTCTCGTTTCCACACTCCATGAACCTGCAAAATTATAAAGGAATGGCGTTAGAGGTGTACTCTAAGCAATGATGAATTACATTCTGCCTTATGCCTACGCCACCAAAAGGAATGTAATTTGCATTAAATTAAGCATTCACCAAATGAAAGGATGACAATCAAGGAACACGAAACTCGATGGAAGTTTTCAACTTCTTTTATTTTGCTAACATGTTTGTTTCAATGTGCAGGAACAGGTTCATCATGTTCATGATTATTTACATCAAATATGTGGAGTAAAACGGGCTCCCACAAGGGTTGAGCCCAACATATCATAAGGACATCTCTCATTCACATCATATATGAGAGTTATTTAATCAAAGAAAGAAACAGTCATCATCTAGGACTGTCATCAAGAAGTCTAATTCAACATGGTAAAAATAGGTTAAGCAATTATCTTTTGTTCATCAAGATGAATAGCAATTAAATTGTTTCTTTCAATTTCAGAGCAGCATAGTCCATCCAGAGATTCGAGAGACAAAACAAAGTAATTCATAATAGCATCATTATGCAGAATAAGTCCACATCTGCTCTTATTTTAAAAGGAGTTAATAAGGTCATAGAAACATGACTTGAAGTTTAAAAATATATGCTACAGGACTGTCATGTTGACAGTAAATGCATGGTGCAATCAATCAAAGAAGGGACAGTCTTATAAATTATTACCATGGAGGTTTTTCTTCTTTGAGGAATGTGGGATTAATGTTAATACTACTACTTCCTTTTAAAATTTTGAATACACAGTACATACACTTGATAATTACTACAGCCTTGCATATGCTTGAAGTTTTTATGGATTTTAGTAGTCATTCAACAATTTCATTCAGAAATTAGGAAGGCTTTGATAATACTGTTGTTAGGATGAAGTTTGAAGTCTATCGTGTCAATAAAGGTATTTGGGAGAGACTTCCAAGAATACAATTAAGTGAAGGAAAAGTCTTTATTTTGAAAGGTATAGATTTGTAACAGTACAGTCATGGAGAATGAGCAACAACTATCATTAAATGAACAACACATTGCTATACATTAGAAGATACTCAAAAGATGTCACAAGACAGCATACAAAAGCTTTCATCTTCTTCCAAGGGTCATACGTTGAAGCACAGTAACAAGCAAAGAGAAAAAAAGAGCATTATATAAGGAACAATGGAGTCACAATGTCAAGGACAGTCATGAACAAGAATGCTAATACAAAACTGGTAAAAGTAAAATGTTTTGAATTGTCAAAATCTCAAAGGACAATCATTAATTTTCAGTGACAAGTAACAGATGCATATTTCTGAAAAACATGACATTGACAGTCATTAGTGGAGTAGCAATTAAATTCTTGAAAAAACAACAATACAGTGTGACAGTGTGATGAAGAGCATCAATAACGGTGTTGCAACAACAAGTGTGCTCTTAGGAATAAATAATGTATCTACAATAATAATAGCATTTCCAGATGGGAGCAATCATGGAGTAAAGTATTGTTCCCTGACTTGTTACTTTCAAGAGATAGCATATTTAAAAGGAAGAGCATAAATATAAGAATCTATGGCATGATGCAGTAGTTAGAGCACGATACCATGATGAATTTGATGGCATTCTTGTAAGTCAATGAATAGATTGGTAATCTCATACCAGCAGCCCATAATAACAAAAAATAAAAGAAGCAGTTGTGGAATATGAAAGCGGTGACAACACTTTACTTCAAGAAAGGAAAGGAAAAGTTTCAAGCAATATCACACAAG
This sequence comes from Sequoia sempervirens, assembly GCA_007258455.2. Taxonomy (NCBI): domain Eukaryota; kingdom Viridiplantae; phylum Streptophyta; class Pinopsida; order Cupressales; family Cupressaceae; genus Sequoia; species Sequoia sempervirens. The sequence goes on along the minus strand of VDFB02289011.1, from coordinate 183,381 downwards.
TTTGTCACTATTTTCAACTTTTACACCAATACTATTTGTTCAAATGTGAAACTGAAGAGAGTTTTGTGAAGCCAAAATTCGAGCTTATACGAAAGGTTAAGATTCCATCAAAGGTCACATAAGAGTTTCCGGAATATTTAAAAGGCATGTAAATTTCAAATGAATCCTTTGAGTTTGCAATAAATTGCGAATACCCAGATGAAGATTGTTTAGGCCATGACCAAAGGCAGTAAGGAGAAACACACAGAGAAGATAATGAAGGGCGCTCAAAAATTTCTTTTAGTTACTAGATACTTGTATTTTATTGTTCTAGGTCGAACCCACATAAGGGTTTTTTGCAATTTTTTCTCCAAATAAGAGATACCCATGTGTGTGTTTGTTCATAAAAGAAAAGAAGAGTGAAATGCCTTTCATAGGCTGAACTTATACCACTAGAATTGAAATTCTCAGGAAAATGAATACCACAAAATCTCTTTTAAACTTTCTCCTGTCAAGTTACAATCTAAGTCTCCAGTCACAGTTCAAGCAGTATGGATAATATCAATAGAATAAATGTATCAGGATAATGGAGGGCGTGCACAAAAAGAGGCTAAAGATATATACAAAATGGGAAAAATCAGACTTACCAAAGCCGCCATGAATAAATCTTCCAGAAGTCCTTTCATAGCATCTATTTATCAGTTTAAATCATGCTCTCACAAGGCGTTCATTGCAGCCACAAAGCAAGAGGCCATTTACAAAAACCAAAGAAGATGTATTAGAAAAAGCTACAAGAAAAGCTATGTAATGGAGTTAAGGTACCTCCAGATGGTAAAAGTAAACTTACCTTATGAAAATCAGTAAGATTTGGCCTAGAAAGCAGCTTGAAATGGTGAACAAATTTAGTCTAAACCCTACTTCATGGCGGCCAGTGCAATAAGAGTTTCTCTCGAAGTTTCTTCAAGAGACAAGTGAAAGATGCGAAATGATTAGGGTTTTTTATTTTTTTCTCTATTCACGGTGACTTCAGGTGGAATCTTTGAAGAATAAAACAAAATCACGATGTTTTATTTTTGCTCATGATTTCAATTTTTAAGTCAAGTCGACTTATGCATGTTGGTCGACCATTATCAATTATCAAGTATTTACAATATGGCATGGTGGTCGCCAATATTTATTGATGGAGAATTCATATTGTGAGATATATGCTAAGTGTGTATAAAGCCGTGAGAAGGGAGTAATACTTTCAATTTTGAAAGAGAGTTATTCTTTTATTATTTGCATTAATCAATGTAAAGTTGATTAATTAAATGATATGCTATAAATCATTTAATTAATTTAGTCCTCTTAAAATGCAAATAAAGAATGTTATGTAAAGTTGAGTTACAACTTTACTTCAATTTCATATCAGACTCAACTAAAGATTTATCATGCAAGAATGGACCTTAAGTTATCATGGGCGAGTTGATTAAAGCAAGGAGTATTTTTGCATGTTTTGGCCCACTTTCAGAGATTTTCAGTTCAATTTGAGTTATAGATCAGTTATACACATGGTGACTACAAGTTTGAGACTGAGTTCACTCATTTTTGCATGAGTTTGAACCTTATTTTCAAGGATTTTTGCTTCTGCTCAGATTTCACCTTGGAATTATCATTTTTCTCACTGAAATTGACTTTCAATTACATGTTCATGCACTTTAGAGTTGTATCTCATTGTATATATTGGAAAATGTTTATCTTTTTCCTCTAGTTCTTGTTTTCTGCCTTTGCCTTTAGCAAAGAAGACTATCTTATAACTCAACATTTTAGATTTAATACAGTTTTACAGCTTTACAGGTTATCATTTTTTGTAGAGTTTCCTTCTTTTCATTATCGCTATTCAGTATTAGCCTACTTAGATTTAGGAGTCTTGTATTTATTGAATGTTTAAACTGCGAATTTAATGTGTTTGATTTCAAAGCCTTTAAATTCCTATCACGTTCATGAATACATGTGCATGAAAAATAAATTTTAGTTACAGATCATAAGTTGTGTTGTTAATTTATCCTCTCCTTTAGGTTGTGAAAATATCATTTTCCTTCATTAAGAATGGATTGTCAGGCCTTCTAATGAAACACTTATGTAATTATATTTCCCAATTTGAGTTGTGAAAATAGATTCTGTAATAATCAGTTGTGAATCAATCTGCTCATAAATATCAATTAGGTGCATCACCAAGGTTTTAGTTTCAGTTTCATGCATTTAGCAATAGTTCTTCTATCCCCTTTCTCAAAGAAAATCATTCAAGTACCTAATTGATCATCAAATAGGAACCAACCTAGAATCTGGAGGTCTATCTTCACCATAGGAATACCCACAACCTGAAGATAGTTCCCATGTTTCAACAGATTATTGAATTTAACCATTGAAGTGTTCGGGTGTAATCTAATTGATAATAGGACCATAGAAAACACAAGGACATAGTAGAAGGGGAGATTTATTGGTCAACCATCCCTTGAATAGAATTAGGAAAAACCCATCTAACATTCCACTAAAGAAACAAGATCTCCCAAACATGTTGTTAGTAAGTTCGATTTGTGGTAATAATTCCCATTAATTCATTTTTGTTTTTGATTGAGGGAAAAACAGGTTTTGATGGGACCCGAAACCCATTACATGACAGTTTTGAAGGGACCCAGAACCCTATCCAAGAAAAACATGTTGCATCAAAGATACACCTTATACCATCAGCAACCAATCAACAATAGCACCAAAAATAAAGCAGGATACCTTGTGAAAATCAGTAAGATTCGGCCTAGAAAGCAGCTTGAAATGGTGAACAAATTTAGTCTAAACCCTACTTCATAGCGGCTAGTGCAATAAGAGTTTCTCTCGAAGTTTCTTCAAGAGACAAGTGAAAGATGCGAAATGATTAGGGTTTTTTATTTTTTTCTCTATTCACGGTGACTTCAGGTGGAATCTTTGAAGAATAAAACAAAATCACGATGTTTTAGTTTTGCTCATGATTTCAATTTTTAAGTCAAGTCGACTTATGCATGTTGGTCGACCATTATCAATTATCAAGTATTTACAATATGGCATGGTGGTCGCCAATATTTATTGATGGAGAATTCATATTGTGAGATATATGCTAAGTGTGTATAAAGCCGTGAGAAGGGAGTAATACTTTCAATTTTGAAAGAGAGTTATTCTTTTATTATTTGCATTAATCAATGTAAAGTTGATTAATTAAATGTTATGCTATAAATCATTTAATTAATTTAGTCCTCTTAAAATGCAAATAAAGAATGTTATGTAAAGTTGAGTTACAACTTTACTTCAATTTCATATCAGACTCAACTAAAGATTTATCATGCAAGAATGGACCTTAAGTTATCATGGGCGAGTTGATTAAAGCAAGGAGTATTTTTGCATGTTTTGGCCCACTTTCAGAGATTTTCAGTTCAATTTGAGTTATAGATCAGTTATACACATGGTGACTACAAGTTCGAGACTGAGTTCACTCATTTTTGCATGAGTTTGAACCTTATTTTCAAGGATTTTTGCTTCTGCTCAGATTTCACCTTGGAATTATCATTTTTCTCACTGAAATTGACTTTCAATTACATGTTCATGCACTTTAGAGTTGTATCTCATTGTATATATTGGAAAAGGTTTATCTTTTTCCTCTAGTTCTTGTTTTCTGCCTTTGCCTTTAGCAAAGAAGACTATCTTTTAACTCAACATTTTAGATTTAATACAGTTTTACAGCTTTACAGGTTATCATTTTTTGCAGAGTTTCCTTCTCTTCATTATCGCTATTCAGTATTAGCCTTCTCAGATTCAGGAGTCTTGTATTTATTGAATGTTTAAAATGCGAATTTAATGTGTTTGATTTCAAAGCCTTTAAATTCCTATCACGTTCATGAATACATGTGCACGAAAAATAAATTTTAGTTACAGATCATAAGTTGTGTTGTTGATTTATCCTCTCCTTTAGGTTGTGAAAATATCATTTTCCTTCATTAAGAATGGATTGTCAGGCCTTCTGATGAAACACTTATGTAATTATATTTCCCAATTTGAGTTGTGAAAATAGATTCCGTAATAATCAGTTGTGAATCAATCTGCTCATAAATATCAATTAGGTGCATCACCGAGGTTTTAGTTTCAGTTTCATGCATTTAGCAATAGTTCTTCTATCCCCTTTCTCAAAGAAAATCATTCAAGTACCTAATTGATCATCAAATAGGAACCAACCTAGAATCTGGAGGTCTATCTTCAC